>CAUYRH010148255.1:0-32571 GCA_963574655.1 Perodicticus potto | reverse complement strand
CTTAGGCCTCTCTTAAAGTGCTGTGTTTGGTACCAGTGTTTTGTCTTTAGCTTTTGTATGTAATTGTGCTGTCAATCTGTTTTAAGCTAATAGATCAATGGACTTGTTTATGATGTAATATTTTCTATTAAATTCAATATTTTCAAATAAAAAAAAAGAAAAATTCTGGAGTAAATTCATTTAGATTGAGTTAAATGAATAAATTATGTTAGGGAAATAGAGATGTTTATGATGTGTCATTTCATCAAAGCACAAACACAATAGAAATTTTCTTTGCTTTTTTTTTTTTTTTTTTTTTTTTGAGGCAGGGTCTCCCTGTGTCACTCAGGCTGGAGTGCAGTGGCATCATCGTAGCTCACTGCAACCTCCAACTCCTTGATTCAAGAGATCCTCCTGCCTCAGCCTCCCTGGTAGCTGGGACTACACGCACACACACCAGATAAATTTTTATTTTTTCTTTTTGTAGAGATGGGGTGTTCCTTTTGCCCCAGGGTAGCTTTAAACTCCTGGCCTCAACCGATCCTCCCATTTTGACCTCCCAGAGTGCTAGGAGTATAGGCAAGAGCCTCCATACTTGGCCTCACAATTGAAATTTCAGCTGTTTAATTACTCTTTTAACATTTATAAAGTTTTATTCAACATTTTATTAATGTGCATTTTATATAGATCTTAATGGACTCCTTTGTGATTCGCCGCTACCTGCGGTTTCTAAAAGTTATATTGTTTAGCTGCTTATTTTTCCTATCACCTTTTGACTCAAGAGTAGCTTTCACACCCACCAGTGCACTGAAACTTTTGTTGTCAAGATAAGCAATGATTTTTCTTTTATAGAACCTGGTAGTCTTTTCTTGAGTTTTATTTTGATTTTCAGGAATATCTGACCTGACTCCCAATCTATCTTCCCTGAAAATCTGTCCTCTAATGAGTTCTTTGGCATCATATGCCCCTGATTTGTTTATTAAGTTTTTACCTAACTCATCAGGGTCATTTTCTCCATGTATTTTGCTGTCTCTTTCTCCTTATTTGATCTAGAATTGTAAGGTTCTCGTGTCCTTTTGTGTTCTTTGACTACACTCTTTCCCCAGGTGACTTCATTCTGCCTGCCACACGCTGTCTTATATGTTATGTTAATATGTAGGATAATCGTGAAAGACTTTTAGATATTTAAAATTACTGTCCTTTTAGCAGATCACGTTGTCCTGGGGAAAAAGTTGCCCATCAACCTCCAAAAGGAAGTACATATATGCTTCCTTAAGAAACTCAGAAGGGATAACTGACTCCTTCTTCATACAAATCATGTAAGCAACACTTTTCATATTTGGGATAATACAAATGGCAAAATGGTGCAAAACTTGACTCTGACACTAGCAAAAATCATAAAGAATACAATGTCTACTGTGAATGACCAGCAAACTAGTCTGAAATCATTAGCAAGAGTTATGGATAATCTGTATTATTCTTGATTTCTTCTTAATTAACTAAGGGAAAATTAATATTACTTCTTGTTGCAACTGTCTACTACAAGACAGACACATCAACACATGAAGGAGCAAAACCCAAACTAGATACTTGACTTTCTAAAATAGACACAGGTGGATTGATTGTCTGAGTTTTATAATTTTTTTTTTTTTTTTTTTTTTTTAGTTTTTGGCTGGGGCTGGGTTTGAACCCACCACCTCCTACTCTTTTGAACCACAGGTGCCACCCTCTGAGTTTTATAATTAAGAGCCCTGGCTTCAAGACTTGTGTCAAGGACTAATGATCATTTTCTATCTAATAATTGCTTATGTTGCCATTGACAGAGGTACCGTTTCTCTGAGTTTCAAAAGGCCCCATAGAGCAATCAATGGTCACATCAGTGTGTTCACATCTTTCTGTTCGTCTTGCAACAGAAAGAGAATAGGTGACTAATCCTACTCCGACTACAGACTGTGTTCTCATTTAAAAAAAAAAACCCAAACAAACAAAAACCCCTTATTGTAAAAAACTCAGTGATTGTAAAAATAGAAATCTTACGGATGAGTGTCCTGTAGTCTCACTCTGTCTGCCCTTGACCCACAGGGGAAACTGAGAAAGAGCAAAGCAGCCTTTGGTAGCTGGGACTGGCTGGTCCTATCAGCTAGACCAGTACCATGAGCTGACCTGACACTTAAAGTTAGGCTTTGTGTTTTTCTTGTCTTTTGAAGATAAACAATTTCATAGAACATCAACGTCAGACAAGCCACCCTGTGCCCTGGATAAATCGAGGCAAAACAAGACACCTTCGAACCATGACTGAACACAGACAAAACATAGACACTGCCCAAGGAACCAAAAACCAAACGTCCCCTATCCTGGCAAAGACGAGAGCTGTTGCTGCTTCCCCACACACAGGGTCGCTCTCAGTCTGGTCTCCCCCCTTCTGGGTAGGATTTATTAAGACAAACAATCGTAGCATTGCTCCTGCTTCCTTGCCAGCATCTAATCCAGAACAAGGCCCTGTTTCCTGAAAGCCTCCCCCAAATCATCTTACATAAGCCCCATTTCTTTAATAGGGAGTTTTAGGGATAAAAGTTTTAAAAATAATAAGTATGGGACCATGAAGAGTTAAAAAAATTCTCAGCGTGTCTAGTTACCTCCTTAGTGAGAAAAGCCAGAGCAGGCCTCCCATGTTCAATAGAAGAAAGGGAAAATGATATTATCTTAAAATGGAAATAAGCGTAATTAAGTTCTAAGATCATTTACCATTGTGTTGATTAAATAAATTACATGTAGGAAAAAGACCAAAGTGATTTCATGATATGGGTATGAACTCAAGATTTTAATTCACATTTTCAATATGAACAAACTTTCATCACCTAAACTTTTGCTGGTTTATGAAATCTTGTATTGGTGCTTTATAGTGTTATTTATTTTCTCATGCGTCAATTTCTTCTTATTAACCATATGTAAGTTACGGAAGTTCGGTACCTCACCATAATTTTTTTATGCCTAGTCTATAGGGATTTTCTCATTTATTCATTTTAATATCATTTACTGTTTCATCATAGTATCTTTTAGAATTGTGTTAAATTTTGTCAAATCAGTAATTTTTTGGATGTATCATAGACCCCTCTCATACCAAATGATGAAATGAAAGAGAGAAATACATCTGTTCAGTTAAATATTGAAAATGTACATAGGGAAATTTTTTTATAGTTGGACCAACTGAAGGCTAGTCTATCATTAAGAACATACATGTTCAAAAACAATTTTATGTACACCTGAGCTGGCAGGTTCGAATCCAGCCTGGGCCCGCCAAACAACAATGACGGCTGCAACCAAAACCAATGGTTTGGTTGCAACCAACCATTTTGTATATGAAATGAAAATCAAGCAAGGTACACACACACACAAACACACACTCTGAGAGGTCCAGGATCCACTGATCCACATCACAAGACATGATGTCTTTCCTTTATTATTTGTCAGATTTAATGGAAGTTTAGTTTATTTGGCCTTGACACTTTCCTGGCTTCCCAGCCGTTTCCTCTTCCATACACATGCTGTTCTAATTAATCTCCACCAGTTGCAACGCCTTGATTTTCTGAAGAAAGAAACGAGCTGTTTTGCTCTGTAAATGCTTTTTCTGGTCTCTCAGACACAGGAGGAGACAGTGACCAAATGAAGGATGTTTCCTCATACTGGTAGTTTACCAAGCACAAACAGAAGATGAAAGTGTCTTTGTTTGGGTCTCTATCTTTTTGTCAGAGGAAGTGCCCAACCGTGACTGTGCATTGTTTACAAAAGTCTCAAGGATTTTAGTTTTCTTGGAGCTGGTTGTTTTTTTTTGAAAGGGAAGTGTGAGAAAAAAGGAATGTGATGAAGAAACAAAAATACTGTCTTTGGGCTATATTGTTGGGTCTAAATCGACCAATCTCCACTAAAGTTCCTTTGTTCTCCACATTGTTCCCGGCAAAAATTTGAACAATATTTGCCTCATCAATTTTTGCCCTGACCACGGCCTACCCTGCTTGTTTTCACTAGATTTTCCTCTAAAGCTGAACATACATTAAACTGCTTATTATAATTTTATAAGTTAAACATGTAAAAATGTTTTTTAATTTCCTTGCTGTTAAACAGGTTGCTATAACCCTCCAACATCAGTTCTGGTTTTGTGTCGACGCCCTATCTAAACACAGAAATAA
The DNA here is from genome assembly GCA_963574655.1 of Perodicticus potto. Lineage (NCBI taxonomy): Eukaryota > Metazoa > Chordata > Mammalia > Primates > Lorisidae > Perodicticus > Perodicticus potto. The sequence goes on along the minus strand of CAUYRH010148255.1, from coordinate 28,405 downwards.
TGAGCCCAGGGGATTCTTTTTGGTTTAACAAGTGTTTATCAGGAATATGTTTTAGACATAAAAAGTAATGACCATCTTTTATGCCATATGAGGAACTTGGGGCTTTATTCTGTAGATGAACTGAAGGACCAGAGACTTATTGTAGGTAGTTAGGCAAGGTGGTGAGATAACAGAGTTGGTACCAACATTTTGCTAACAAAGATAATGTTTCAGAAAGGATTGGGCTGGAGTTCAGTTTAAAAGTACTTTAGGTGACATGATCAAGTGCTAAAGGGAGAGAAGATTTGAGAAATACTATGTTTTTATAAAAGTAGTGGAACTTGCTCATTATTTGATTTGAGGACACAAGGGAGAGGAACCAGTTGGGGACAATTTGCAGCTATTTCACTTGGATGAAGTGATGGGATGTGGTGTCCACATGCGAGGCAGGGAAAATAAGAAGAGTAGATTAGACAAGAAAAGGGTGAATTTAGCTTGAAATACATTGACTTTGAGGTAATTTAAAATCCTCAAAATTTAAAACCTTACTTTAAAACCTTTAAAACCTTAAAATTTTGAACCCTGTTAGAAACAGACAAATATTAGGTTATAGGGAGAAATATGGGCTGCAAAATAGACTTGGAAGTTATTAGTATTGAGGTTAAATGTAAAGTTTTTACTAACAATGAGAATGATTTGTTCTGTACTTTGTCCTCTTTCTCTTTGTGTTTTGTTTTATGTCTTCTCTGAGAAGAATTCAGACAAACATTTTTTCCCTTATACATATAAATGGGAAATTGCAATAATATTAAGAGGTCTTTGTTTTTAAATGTTGATGTTCTTAATTCCCAAATGGACTAGCCCTTTCTCAGCTTCAAATACATCTCCTTGTTTGATAAGTACTTTTTATTTTCCTTTAATTTCTCAGTTCCAAGGAAATAAGGTAAAACTTATTGCCAGAATGTTTTATAAATAATAAATAATGTCAACAGCACATACCCAAGGTCAATATTAGATGGATGACATTATAAACAAATTATTTCGTGCTGTTAATTCATAATTCTAGCATTGTGGGTTTTATTTCCTAATAACCCCTGTAAAATTTTGTATTTTCTGAGATTTTTGAAATGCTAAAAACCATCAGGAATTTCAATGCATTTTAATATAAACTTTGAAAGGCAGAGCAAGAAGAGGGCATATTACTCATAAGCAAAATTTGTTACAAGTTCAGAGTCAAGTCCCCTTCTGTTATTAAAAGAATGAATGTTCATTTGATAAACTTGAAGATAGGTATATATATTAAGCTGAAAAGTCAAAAAGGAAAATGTGGATTATTGAATTTTTCTATTTATTTGAAACATAAAAAATACTTTAAAATAATTTCTGTTCATAGTAATGGTCATCAAAAATACAATTTACGAAAAATATTTGCTCCCATAAACATTTGTGTGTTTCTTAATGACTCAGAAAAATAGCACCGCACTTAAGGAGATATAAATCTTTCATTTTACTGCTTAAGAGGAGGGAGAAAAATCTCTAAGAAACATCTGGTTTCTCTAAAGAAGCAGAAATCCCACCGAAAATCTCAATTGACCTATTTCATAACTACTTTCTTTCTTTCTTTTCTTTCTTTTTTTTTTTTTTTTCCGAGACAAGGTCTCCTCTGTCCCCCAGGCTGGAGTGCAGTGGGTGATCCCAGCTCACTCAGCCTCGAAATGCTGGGCCCAAGTGACCCTCCCACCTCAGCCTCCTAATCATAACTATTTCTTTTAAAAAACTGAAACTCCCATAATTGCTGGGAAGTTAGTCAGTTTCCATCTTTTGAGAGTGTCTGAAAATGTTCATTGTTTACTGACAACCAACCAAAGCAGCAGTCAGTATTCCAGAACATGACAGAACAGGGCGGCTTCACATTTCAAGATGAGCTAGAACCAAGAATTTAAGAATTTAAGATGTGGGGAAAGCACAGGTCCTTTACTATCTCTAGAACATTGGTCTTTTTCTTACCTTGGGTTATTAATTAGTATTTGAATTCATGTCTTTTCGCTGATCTTTGCTGCCCCCTGGTGACTCACACTGCATTTTTCTCCTATTTAAATCTACTTAGTCTATACCTATTTATTTTTATAATTATTGTCTGAATAAAATATGTACAGGAAGCCAATATTTACAGATTTTTAAAGTATAGGTAAAAAAACATCAAACTTGTTTTAATGTTAACTCACTGACCCCAAGAAAGAAACTGGCTGAATTAATCACCAATTCTGATGAAATAGTTGAAAGGAGAAATAAAACCCCGTTCCAAATTATCAAAATAGCTGTGCCGGAGGTGGTGGGTTCAAACTCAGCCCCGGCCAAAAAACTGCAAAAAGCTGCAAAAAAGAGAAAAATATATAAACTAAAATAAATGCAACTAGTTTAAAAAAGTTGTTAATAATTTTCATTCAAATAATAGCACAAAATTAGAGATGCATCATATGACCTAGAGTTAATAAATGTTTATATAAGTATACATGTATCTGTGTGTGCATCTAAAATTGTGTGTCCTCATGTTGCTATTAAAAATAGAAAATAGATAGATTATATAATATGATCACATGATACTTCCAAAAATTTGGAATATAGAGTTTATAAGTATAAAATAAATTGGTTAGCATATGAAAATGAAGAACAAAATTCAGAAAACTAAAATTTGTATTTTTGTGTGTTTACTGACTTGTTTTTGCTGTATGCATGAATAATTATGCATGAAAAAATAAATTAAAGGAAGTGGCACGTGTTTGCATGATAGGGCTCAGTGAAATGCTGTCGAGTATTAATTTCATTTAACCTTGTCTGGATCACAGCTGGTGCTTATAGATTTAGAATGCTTGGCTGAATAGTCACCTGGCTGGTATGAAAAATTCATAATTCAGGCAAGATTTCAATTATTACCACTTTTCTAAAGATGGAAAAAAAACCCACCTTTACTTACAGGATGCCCCTGAGTAGTAAAATCTTTCACAGGATACCCATAGTCATCTTAGGATAAGGAGAAAGGCTTAACTTTGATGTAACTCCTTAGAATTCTAAATTTTCCTCATTGTTTCAGTTCAAATGTCATTCTTGAATTCTTACTATGACCAAACTCTTCATACTATACACTAAAGGCAAATTCATGAGGAGCTGAGACTGTCCTTCTCTACTGCTTGTTTTTTTTTAAATCAACTTTCCTGAAGGTGGAAATTGCCTAAAGTTTAGTCCTCTCCTTTCATTTCTCTTTCTGTGTCCTTTGCTTTGGTGATTTTGTCCAAGCCTCAAGGATTCCTCCGTGTAAATACCTCTCCACGCTGCCTCTGTAACACAGTTTTGTTTCAATGTTTCTCCTTTTCGCCCTTCCAGTGGTCTTCTTCAGAGGAGTTACTAGATTGTTCCATTGTTAATAACAACACATGTGGAAAACTCAGTGCCTCTCAAACACAATGATGCAAGGTAGAAATCAATGAATTCATAGTCTCTCTCTCACTTTTTTTTTTAGTGCATTGGTTAGAGACCATCTGTATAGAAACTTTTTGAGAAATAGAAGTATTGTTTTTATTTTTAAGTTCAGATTAATATGAGTACAAATGATTAGGTTACAATGTTTGCATTTGTTAGGTAAAATCTCTCATTTAGTTACATCCTACACCCAGGAGATGTGTTATATACCCTTACATTGTGCCCATTAGGTGGGAGCACAACAATCCCTCTCCACCCCCCAAATTGAATTGAATTGAGTTTTTCCTCTTGTGTGTACATGTAGTAGTTTGTCTACTGGCTTCATATTAGTAGTAGAGTACACGGGATACTTGCTTTTCCCTTCTTGCCATACTTTACTAAGAAGAACGTGTTTCAACTCCATCGAGGTTAATACAAAAGATGTAAAGTCTCCATCTTTTTAATGGCTTCATAGTATTCCATAGTATACATATATCACAGTTTGTTAATCCATTCCTGGTTTGATGGCACTTAGATCGTTTCCACATCTTGGTGATTGTAAATTGAGTTGAAATAAACAATCTGCTGCAAATGTCTTTATGATAAAATGACTTTTTTCTTTTGGGCAGATGCCTGGTAATAGGATTGCAGGACCAAATGGAAGGTCTATTTTGATTTCTTTGCGGATTCTCCATACTTCTTTCCAAAGACGCTGTATTAGTAGGCAGTACCACCAACAGTATAAAAGTGTCCCTCTCTCTCCACATCCATGCCAGCGTCTGCAGCTTTGGGATTTTGTGATATGGGCTATTCTCACTGGAGTCACACTCTCTTTTTTAAGATAAAGAAACTGAAGCTATAGAAGAAAGTGTACTTAACTAACCTCACAAATTAATTGTTAGAGGAATGACAATTAGAAATTATGTTGTCTGATTGCCAACCAGTCCAGGACCCATCCTATCATGCCAAATTCCTCATACCCCTGCTAATTTCTGATTTCTCTCCTACATGGCTGTTTTCAAAATTCTCTCTAGTCATTCAGGCATAAAATCATGTAATTTTAAAAATTTTTCCTTTTTTTTTTTTGCTTCAAAATCTGGTCATTCTGTTCTGTTCCATGAGTTCTTCTTGGCAATAACTTTTGTACGTTTCCACTTTCTTGTTTTGTAAAAAAAAAAAAAAATCATGCCCATAGTTTAAATTAAGAAGTTGTACAAATTATCTACAAAATTTAGTAGATATTTTCTACATGTCCTAATTAGAAAATAATAGATAATTTTTACATTTCTTTCCTACCCTGAATTCTGTTTCAAGAGACAAATATTTTTGAATCTTTTGCCTGTTTCTTCTGAGTTTCACATTCATGTCTCTGAAAAGCAAGTATATATTTTATGATTTTAATTTTTTTTAATTTTTTGCAGTTTTTGGCCAGGGTTGGGTTTGAACCCACCACCTCCGGCATATGGGGCCGGTGCCCTACACCTTTGAGCCACAGGTGCCACCTGATGTTTTTAATTTTTTTTAAGTAATAGCTCTTTACTTCCTTCCCCAGAAGAAAAGGATTTATTTCTCTAAAAATGTTAACCTTCTCACCCTCCTATCCTTTCTCAATCATATTAATGTAATTATTTATTTAAATGTTATTCAAACCTGAGTCACATCAAAGTGCTATGATCACATTTATTTATTCTTTCTCATCCAACATTTCATCTACAACACTTGGAGAGAAAAGTAATTCCTTCCCCAACATACCAGATATATAAGATACTTTATCAGTTTTGTTTTATTTTTAGAGACTTTTTCCTTAGAATCCTTCTATAAAACTTCTATCTAGACTGACCATTTTTAGAAATGCTGCACAGCTATTTTCCAGAGCTTTCTCTTTACTGTCATTGTGAGAGTTTCATATACTCCTCTTTTAGATCTACTATCTAATTTCTTTTCTTTCTTTTTTTTGCTTCTTGGTTATTCTTTAATTTTAATGAAGTTCATTTTATCTTAATAGTTTCTTGAGAAGTTCCATGTTTAATTAGAGTTATGTTTTAGAGACGTTCCATGTCTAATTAGAGTTATGTTTTAGGGTTGTTTTTATGGTGGCAATTAGAACATTTTAGTTAAGAAAAAGAACTTGAGTGAAGGAAACTAGTTAGTTGGGAACCAGTTTAACTATCCCAGTGTTAAATGGTTCAAGTATGATCTAAGGCAATGGTAATATGATTTTAAAAAGAAAGGAACTGAATTTTTGTGAATCACGTAGGATTAAGATTCACTTCTTCTTACAGTTCCATTCAAATTCAATAAAGGGATTTAAAAATGCATAAAATGACCAAAGGGGAATGGGAAATGGAAACCAAGATAATTAGGATGCAAAGAAACCATTGCAAGGTATAAAACAGAAACTGAAGACCAGAGGGAAAAGAAAGATAGTGACTATGAGGTTCAAGTCAAGACACTAGTCAATGTATCTCTGGAATCCAAGAAAGATTCACAAATTACTCTGAATTGGGTGTAGGATTGGCAGAAAACATGAAAATTGTTTGAAACAAGAAACATTTAGACCTTTTCACTCTCTCAAATTCTTTATGAGAATAGGTCAGCTCTCAAATTGTCTTTACCAAGAGAAGAAGGAGGTCTATTCTTTGGAAAGACATGGAACCCAGAGACACTAAACACAGCCAAGACCTTCCATAAAGATCCGCACATGAAGATCCACATTCCTCACTTTTCCGTATTATTAGCAACCAGTCCTCCCTCTCAGGTGCAAACCTGAAGGGTTTGTTTCTTTAGAACCCCACTGGTCCAAGAAAAAAGTGTTGACAAATAACTGGGTTTCTAGTACCCTATGAAAAAAACCTTCTGGTAAACAAGGCTTGAAATTACATATAATTTCCAATCTACTTCTAGGGTCCTACTCTTAGATATCAAATAACAGCCCCAAATGAGGAAAGCCACACCACTAACTAGAAATACAAAAACCGGAAAAAGAGAATACGCAATATGAAACAATGGAGGCAATATAAGAAATGGGAGAAAGTGCTCAGAGAACCTTTGTAATTAATATACTTAAAGAGATACAAGTATATAATATATCCACAAAATTAGAATATTGAGAATATCATGTTAAATAGGGAAAGGGTACGCAAAGAACAAAAGCTCTTTAAAGAGCTTTTAAGGTATTAAAAACATGGTAGCAGAGACAAAATTAAATAGGAAGGTCAGAATGAAAAGATGAGAGAGTCTTTCAGAAGGCGTAATCAAAAGACAAAATGAAAAATAGGTAAAAATAGATAAAATTTTAAAGATTTATTAATGAAGTTCACACAATCAAATAATGGAGTCACAGAAAGTGAAAAGGAGAAAATGAAAGAAAAGAATTCAAAAAGAAATAACTAGGAAAACACTCAGGTACAAGATGTCTGGAAATACAGGGGGAAGGGAAGATTAATGTCTACCACAGGAATGAAGCACAATGCTGTAAAATTTTAGAGGACTGAGATAGAAAATAGATAATCAAAAGAGCATAGAAACAGCAATATTAGAAGCTAAAAGAAAATTAAATCATGCCTTTAATATTCTGTGAAAAATTATTTTCAATCTAGATTCTGAACCCAGAAAACCTATCCATCAGGTCAGGTCATTCCTCACATTTTCAAATAAGAAAGTTCTAAAAAAGTAAAATAAAATTACCCCCATACACTTGATCAAAAAATTCAGATATTTTTAAATGTCTAAAAAATAAAATTTCCAATGAATCTATCATCTACCCAAATTTCGATGTGTATCTCCTACCGTGCGTCACCTTTTTTTCATATGAATGCCTGCTCAATGTCTTTGGAAAATGTCTGTCTTGCTATCATTCTTGGAATAATTTATTCTTCCTCTTTGTTTGATCTTGCTCATTCTTTTCACCTCCTCAAGTAGTCTTCTTTGATTGTTTTAGTAAAAGAATTATTTTTACCAGCTTTGAGCTCTATTTCTTCCATTATAGCATCTGTAACATTGAGTTTTTACATTTTTTTTCCTTCTAGACTCCTAGTGCAATGAGGGCCAAGATCATGACATATCTATTGTTGAATGTCCCTTTTGGTCAATAATGAACTGTGCCAAGTCCTGTGCTAAAAGTTCTGCAGGCTTTCCTCAGGTAAAGACAAAGGCACGCAGACGGCAGTTTACACAAAGAGCGAAAGCTCAGAATGAGATCCCAGTGGTTAGCTGAGGTTCAGAAAAAAGATTCCTGTCTCTGAGTGGATGAATAAAAGCAAGGCTCATCTTAAGCTTTACAGGAAACAAAAGTAAGATGGGGACTCAGCTCTGTGGTAAGCATGCACAGTGGACGACGAATTGGGAAATTGTCTCCTTGTTGGTCAACAGACAAGAAATCAGACCAAGAGTAGGATTAAGGATGAGTTACTTACTTAAATCTTGTTTATATCCCTTTATTTTAGGCAGGATTGGTCCTTAAGTTTAAAGATCTGCTACGCTTGCATGCCAAGTGGTTTAGGGATTGGCAGAAAAGAGTCACTATCAGTTAATGAAATACTTGGGATTGTGAAAGAGTAGATTTCTCTAAACTTCCCAGAAACGTTTTTCACTCCAGGATATAAATGTCACTCTCATCCCAGCCGGGAAGATGTTTACATTCTTCTCTTAATAATTTTATTTTCTTTCTTTCCTTTTTCCTTCCTTCCTTTTTTATTTTTTAAATGAGGCAAGGTCTCATCCTGTTACCCAGATCACAGCTCACTGCAACCTCAAACTCCTGAGCTTAAGCAATCCTGCCTCAGTGTTCTAAGAATCAGACTACAGCTGTGTGCCACCATGTCTGTCTACTTTTTTTTTTTATTTTTTGTAGAGATGGGGATCTCACGGTTACCCAGACTAGTTGCCAACTCTTTGCCTCAAACAATCCTCCTGTCTTGGTCTCCCAAAGTGCTGGGATTACAGTGTGAGCCACTGTATAGCTGGCCCTTCTCTTAATTACTATTTAGAGTAGATTCCATACACTTAAGAAAATTACTCTTCTGTTAACTTTTAATCTAAATTTATATGGCAAAGTTCTTCCATAAGTCTAATCACAACAGTCTCATTTCATTTATGCTAATTATGAATATCTTTTCATTTTTATATTACTCAACCTCATGCTGATTATGAATTTTAAAAGTTATGTTCTTTTCTTAAAGCATTTGACTTTACTTATTTATTTATTTATTTATTTTACTTTTTTTTTTGAAGTTTCTGGCTGGGGCTGGGTTTGACCCCTGCCACCTCTGGCATATGGTGCCGGTGCTCTATTCCTTTGAGCCACAGGAGCCACCCTATTTATTTATTTATTTTTAATTTAGGATAAATATAAGGGTGCATACAATGAGGTTACATTGTTTGCTTTTGATGGGTAAAGTCTAAATTGTACTTGAGTCCTTCACCCAGGAGGTGTGCCATATACCCTTACGTTGTATTCATTAGATGGGACCTTACTAAGCCCCTACCCCCTTCCCCCTCCTTCTTCAATTTAATTGTGCTTTTCCTCTCATGTGGGCCTGTAGTTCATCTACCAGTTTCAAATTAGTATTAAGTATATGGGATACTTGTTTTTCTAATCGTGAGATACTTTACTAAAGAGAATGTTCTTCAATTCCATCTAGGTAAATATAAGGTCTTCATCATTTCCTATGGCTGAATAGCATTCTATGTTATACAAATACCACAGTTTGTTAATCCATTCACTGGTTGATGAGCACTTGAGTTGTTTACACATCATTGTTATTGTGAATTGAATTGCTATAAACACTTGAGTCCAATGTCCTTATGTTAAAATTATTTTTTTTCTTCTGGGTAGATAACCTAATGATAGAATTGCAGGATCAAATGGAAGGTTGACTGAGTTCTTTGAGGATTCTCCTTACTTCTTTCCAAAAAGGGTGCATTAGTTTGTAATCCCACCAATAGTGTACAAATGTTCCCTTACCTCTGTACTCTCATATTATGGAGCATAAGGAGTTGAAAGAGGTCTTCAAGTAAAAGTTATACTCTTTAATGGATTACAAATTCTACCCATCTATAAGTTGTTAGAGGTTAGGGATCATGTTTACTCATCTTTGATACTCTACCACATTTAGTGTATTGGAAATGCTAAGCTGAAGTATCATAGGAAAAATAATACTTGTACCATTATAATATATAGATTTGTGCATCAATGATTTCCTCTACTAATTGTGTGATCTTGCTCAATTTGTTAAACCCTTAAGGAATGTCTCATTTTTTTTCATTTGTTAATGTGAGGCCATTATCTTTACAAATTAGCTAGTTGTGAAGATTAAATAAGAAATAAGTGAAAATACTTTGTGATCACTAAAGCATTTTGACCACAGAACTTTTAGGTATTAATTCAAATGGACAAATGAATGAATGCTTTCTGGTTGACTCCTGAAAGTTCTGCTTCCTGAAGTTTTACAGAAAACACTTTCCTACTTTATTAGTGACAACATCATATAGGGCAGTAATTAAAGGAGGGTTGTAAGATTATCCTGTCCTCCAAATTTTCAATAATCTCCTTGACAATATACCTAAACTACTCTTACTTTTCGATATTTTATATTAAGCATTTGAGTCTTCAGAAGGAACCTATTAACATTAAAAAAATGGGAGGTGACTTAATGCATGAATGTCCATTTACATATTTATACAGATTAATGTATCAGAGAGCAGAGCCTAAAGAAAAAAGTCTTAAGAAAGACAGGAGAGTACAGAGACCTATGCTTCTCTAGGGTAAAAATATACTGTGATAAAGCAGAACCTCTGTAAGTTGATCACTCAAGAGACCATAACAAATTGGTCAACAAATGGAGGTGGTCAACATAAGGCCTACTGTACTGATAGGTACATGTTGGGTCCATGAAAATTAGGTCAATTTAAGGAGGTGGCCAGTATAGTGAGGTGGTTAACTATGGAGATTCTACTGTATTTAGAATGTATGCATTGCTTTCACTCACTAATTTACCTATTCTCCTTTCAAACATCACTTTTTTTCTTTTTATTAAATCATAGCTGTGTACAAAAATGCAATCATGGGGTACAATGTGCTGGTTCCATATACAGTCTGAAATATTTTCACTGAACTGGTTAACTTAGCCTTCATGGCATTTTCTTAGTTACTGTGTTCAAACCCTTATACTCTACGTTTAGTAAACTTCACCTGCATCACTTTTAAGGTGGAACTAGTGTTCTTCCTACTTCTCCCTACTTTAGTTGAACTGACTGCTATATATAGATTTTGCAAGAGTTAAAACTCCTCTGAAAATGTGGTTGGAAAGAATAATTACCTACTGCCTATAAATCTTTGGCAAGCTCCCAGAAGACCCATTTGTGGTAGAAATTTTCCTACTTTTACCCTGTAATATATTTAGGGATGATTAAACTATGTCTCTATGAATTAAATAAAACGTGTTTACCAAAAGAAGTAAAATTAAAGTAAACATGAATACATTTTATGATTCTATATAATTTATTACTTGTGCTATGTAATTTATTATTTTGAAATACACTTACAACCCCTACAACTGTTAATATTTTTTAGGATGTGTAAACCTAAGGAACAAAAACTATAGTCACTCCTGGATTCAGCTCTACACCTTGCTCACATTGTCAGCACGTGTGAAACGAAGGACGTACATAATATAGAGACAGATATAGTCAACTATCATTTGTTTAGTACCAGTTACATGTAAAACACTCTGCTAGGAAACATCTGCATATGTAACATGTAAGTGTGTGTGTGTGTGTGTGTGTGTGTATGTGTGTGAAGAGACTAGGAGCAGGGGAATGCATAGATTCCTATTCCAAAACCCTTTCAGAGTTAACCATGTATTTGACCCTTTACTGGGCACTAGGGTCACCACTTACAAAAATCTCTGCTCTGATGCAGCTCTCATGATAATACAGAAAAAGATAATCAGCAGGAAAAGTAAGTACAGTGTGCTGGATGGCAGTGTGCACCATGGAGAAAAGGAAAGCAGGCAAGTGGATAGAGTGCAGAGTGAGGGCTGCAGCTCCTACTTAGGTGGGCCAGGAAGGCTTTTCTGAGAAGGGGACACAGAAATCAACCCCCAAATAACGGGAAGGAGGCAGTCATGAGGGTATCTGAAAGAAAACTGCTTCAGGCTCAGTAGACAACAAGTTCCAAAGCCCCGAGGCCAGAACATGTCCTGGATTCATAAAGAAGCAAAATGGCCCATGTGGCTGGAGCAGAGTTAGAGAGGACAGGAATGACTTCAAAAAGAAAAGGAGAGAGGCCCTGGAATGATGGTACTTTGGGAGGTTAAGGCAGGTGGACTGCCTGAGCTTAGGAGTTCTAGACCAGCCTGATCAAGAGCAAGACCCCATCTCTAAAAATAGCTGGGCGTTGTGGCAGGTGACTGTAGTCTAAGCTATGTGGGAGGGAGGCTGAGACAAGAAGATTGCTTAAGCCCAAAAGTCTGAGGTTGTTGTAAGCTATGATTCCATGGCACTCTATTGACATGTATGACAATAGTATGACTGAGTATCTCAAAAAAAAAAAAAAAAGGAAAGAAAATAAAAGGAGAGAATTGATCATGTTAGTTCTCTAGACCATTATAGGGACAGTGACTTTCATTCTGAATGATGTGAAAAGTCCTTGGAAGTTTTAAGTGAGGAGTGACATTATCTGATTCATTTTTAACAAGAAAAATGAGATGGAAGTTTCTTGGATTGATTCATTCACTTAAAAATTTATAATAAATCAAGAAGAAGAAAGAGTAGATAAGCAGGAAGTGATCCCATATGTTGCTATTAATAATTCAGTTAAGAGTGGATATTGGATTGAACAGAAGCTGTGGGACTTAGGTAAGATTGGTTGGATTTTGTAATAGATGAAGGTCTGCTTTATAGAATTTGATAATGAAGTGGATGTGGAGTGTGAATGACAGAAATTAAGAAAAGATTCATGCTTTAGGGCATGATCAGCTGGAAGTAGGGGGTTGCCATTGACAGCAATGGCGAAGAAAAAAGACTCGAAGAAAGAGAAAGTTTAGGACAGCGGTTCTCAACCTGTGGGTCATGACCCCTTGGGGGTTGAACGACCCTTTCACAGGGGTTGCCTAAGACCATCGGAAAACACTTATTTCTGATGATCTTAGGAACTGAGACACCACTCCTCTATCCATCTCCAGGGGGGTCCACCCACATGAAGATACACCCACATATGAGTACCTGGAGTGATGACATCATTAAGACAACCCCATCACATACTCCCCGTACAAATACAGGTGTATGTGACACGGTTGGCACCATAATGTACTTACGCAGACCAGTCACACATGTGTAGAGAGCAGCTACTGTGTAGTAAATAGCTGCTGTGTTGAAAGCAGCTACTCTGTTAAAAGCAAAGTAGCTACTGTGTTGAAAAGAGCCATAATGGAGGTAAAACAACACTTCATGAATTATAATTACTGGGTAAATGTAAAATCATTACTGTAAAATCATCAATTACTGCAAAAAAATATATATCTGTACCATGGGGACTTAATCTGGATGCTGATCTGTCTTTTTATATTCAGTTGTGGTTGATGTGAATACTGCCCCCTTGTGACAGTAACAGGTATGTAAAAAAAACCCAACAGAATGGTAAATCATAGGAAACTTTAATGAACTGTATTGACTAAATTATGCCATGTATCATTTTTTGTATTTTTAAAACTATTTTATATATTATTTTCATTAGCAAACCATCCCATGACAATGGATCATGTTAAGAAAAGAAAATATAGTGAGGGTTTGTTACGGTATGCTTTTATTGTAATAGTTACAGCAGGAATAGAGAAACTGCAATGTGTTATTTATTGTGAAGTTCTAGCAGCTGAATCTATAAAGCCAGCCAAAACTAAAACACCATTCTGATAGCAAGCATCCGAGCTTTGCCGGCAAGGATACCTACTATTTTAAAAGCAAAGTTGATGGACTCAAGAAAGCCAGACTTGACACTGGTGGCAAGTACCACAAAAAAAACATAGCAGCTGTTGAATCTTCATATTTTGTGGCACTCAGAATCTCCAGAGCTATGAAACCTCACACCATTGCTCAGGATTTACTGTTTCCAGTGGCCAAAGACATTGTTCGAGTTATGATTGGAGACAAATTTGTTACAAAATTGAGTGCAATTTCTTTACCTAATAACACTGTCCCCAGAAGAATAGATGACATGTCTGCTGATATTCTTGATCAGGTAATCCAGGAAATTAAACCTGCTCCACTTCCAATATGTAGTATCCTATCCAGATGTTACAAACTGTTGACAGTTACTGATTTACGTGAGGTATATTAATGATGGTGACTTTAAAGATGAGTTTCTTTTTGCAAAACTCTTGAAATGACAACTACTGCACGTGATATATTTGACACAGTTGGTTCATTTCTGAAAGAATCTAAGATCTCTTGGGAAAAGGTTTGTGGTGTTTGCACAGATGGTGCTCCAGCTATGCTGGATGTCAACGTTTGGTACTGAATGAGTCACCAAAAGTCATTGGAACTCCCTGTATAATTCATTGGCAAACATTAGCAATGAAGATACTGACCCAAGAGTTACAAGAAATAATGAAAAGCTTCATAAGTTCTGTCAATTTTGTAAAGGGGAGCACTTTAAATAGTCGACTGTTTTCACAACTATGTAATGAGTTGGATGTGCCGGACAATGAAGTGAGATGGTTGTTGAGAGGAAAAGCTTACTTGGTTGACATCTTTGCTATCTTGAATGAGTTAAATTTATCATTGCAAGGAACAAATGCAACATGTCTCCATTTGTCTGAAAAGATCCAATCATTTCAAATGAGACTTCAGCTTTGGCAAAAAAAATTGGATGAAAATAAAATTTACATGTTGCCTACCTTATCTGCTTTCTTTGCAGAACATGACATTGAAACAGACACAGGGATTGCAATGATAATTTCTGTGAAAGAACACTTGCACAGGCTTGCAGACAAAATTTCATTGTACTTTCCAAATCTACCTGACGCCCCCTTGGCACTTGGCAGAAGTCCATTCACAGTCAAAGCTGAAGACATTCCTGAGACAGCACAAGAGGAGTTCATTGAACTCATTAACAGTGATGCAGCGAAAACTGATTTCTCTACAATGCCAGTTACAAAATTCTGGATCAAGTATTTGCAATCATATCCTGTTCTATCTGAGACTGTGTTGCACCTTCCCAACAACATATCTTTGTGAAACAGAGTTTTCCAGCTTGTTGGTTATCAAGTCTAAATACAGAAGTAGACTTGTTGTGGAAGATGATCTTTGTTGTGCTCTTGCAAAGACTGCCCTGAGAATTTCTGAGCTAGTGAGGAAGATGCAATCTCAACCTTTGCACTGACGTTGGCTTTTTATGCATACTGCCCAGAAAATTTAGCAATGTAATTTACTGTTTTTATATTAAGACTGTTACCCATTCCATACCATGCTTCATGACAAAATTTCATTTATTTGTAATTAGAAATAAATATTTCATAATATAAAATTACATATTGTTTTTGTGATTAAACACTGTGCTTTAATTATGTTCAATTTGTAATAATGAAAATACATCCTGCATATCAGATATTTACATTATGATTCATAACAGTAGCAAAATTACAGTTATGAAGTAGCAACAAAAAAAAATTTTATGGTTGGGGGTCACCAGAACATGAGGAACTGTATTAAAGGGTTGCAGCATTGGGAAGGATGAGAACCACTGGGTTAGGAGATTGCTTTTGAATGGGTTGGGATGCTGATTAGACATCCGAGTGGAATGAAGAGTAAGCAGTTAGATATACGTATCTGGAGTTGAGGACAGATGTCTAAGCTAGAGGTATAGTGGAAATACAATATTTGGGAATTGTATACTTACATAATATTTAATGTCAAGAGTGTACTCAGGAAAACCAAAAGGTTTTAGGTTGAGGCTTTCCGATGTTAAGAGTTTGGAGGAGGTAGAAAAAGTGTTATAGTAACAGAATCTGAGAAGGAGAAGTCAGTGTCAGCAGAAGAAAACCAGGAGAGAGCGGCACCCTGGAAGAACATGTTTCCAGGGTGTGAGTCATCTGTCAAATGCTTCTGACAGATCCTGTAAGATTCAGACTGAGTAATGTCCTTTGGGTTTAGCAATGGGGAGCTCATTGCAACATTTTCTCTAGTAAATTTGATGTAGAGGAGGCGAAAGAGTCATTTTCATGGGTGCAAGAGGGAATAAGAAGGGAAGAATTAAGAGGGGCGAAGTAAAAACATGTTTTTTATGCTGATGAAAATGATTCAGCAGAAAGGGGAAAACACAAAGCCTCGGGAAAGAAGAGAATTGCTTGAGTCACATTTTTGAGTCAGTTAGAGATGCTGGGATCTTGTGCACAAATATTGGATTTAGCATTCATCGGTGCATGTAAAATTCTTTCCTCAAAGCAGGAGACAGGAAGGATTAGATAGCTCAGCTGGAATTAGGGGGGAAGTGGTGGAGGTGGAAGTTCTTTCCTCATTGCTTCTCTTTTCTCAGTAAAAATGGGGAGCAAGGTAGTCACCTCATGCTCTCAAGGAGTTTAAAATCCAGGGTCAGAGACAAAGGAACATACTGAATCAAGACTGAATATTGATTGTTTTTTTTTTCTTTTTTATTAAATCATAGCTGTGTACATGAATGCAATCATGGGGTACAATGTGCTGGTTTCAAGACTGAATATTGTTTGAGTTGTAACAGATGCACCTGTTTTTTGAACAAACAGGACTCACGGGATGTCATTATAAAACAACTTTTCTTTCACGCTGCTTTGAATTTATTCTATGGGCCCAGTATTATCCCCTGGAGAAATTCACCACATTTTCCTGGCATTTTCATTAATAAAAGTTCCCCCATGTGCAATCAGTATGCCCAGAGTAATAAGCAAAACTTTAAACTTTATTCAAAGATGAAACTACTCCTCTTTACCAGGTCAGGACTATTAAGAGTTGGCTTCCGTTAATGAGTAAAAGGCCAGGATTGGGCCTTTTCTTTCTTTTCTGTTTTCACTCCTTGTCCCCATTGTTACCGTGTTTAATCTGTTAATCTTATACTGTTTGACACTGGGTGGGGCTAGGAGAGGAGACAGAGAAAGAGGAGAGAATTCCTGTCTTAGTTCACATCATCCTGAGCCAACATTATATCTTGTGGGCCTGTAGATGTCCAAAGCTGATCTTACCTTTTTGAGGAACTTGTAGTTTTCTTATGGTGTGTGACGCATCTTGTCTGGCTGACTGTTTTGGCATCTTATAAGGAAAGGAGAAATTAATTATCATGGTTTCAGCTGAAGCTGAGGCTGAATTAGCTCCATTTCAGTATTCTATTTCATGATTGAAAATCAGCTGTTGCTGGTATATAGAAGAGAAGGGGGGCGACAGAGAGAGAGAGAGAGAGAGAGAGAGATAAAATGCTGAGTTTTAATTAGCAACATAAGGATAAAATACAGGGGCCTTTGAGCTGGGTGAAAAATTTAATAGGACTGATGTTCTTAGTGATTGCCACTCCCAAGACTTATCTCCCTGATAGTAAAGGGAACTGATACGTGCCCTCCTTGCCACTCGCTCTGCCCCGTAACTTTACTATCCTGGGTACGTGTGCCTGAAGCAGAGATCAAATACTGAAATGAAGGCCACCGTCTATGAGGCTGCCTTTTATATGTCCTCTGTCTAATGTAGGTCCTTTGTATGGGATACTGTCTACGACAATCAAACTCACCTTCAAAAAACTAAAATAAGAATTTTCAAAGTGAGCCTACAAACAACATGGTGAGAAGTGAATGAAACGAGATAGAAAGAAGAACTGAGTAGAAACCCCGGAGTGAAATAAGCCCCAAGCAACCAGGCGTCATAAAACAGAGAGTGAGTGGAGAGATGAGCTGGACGTTGCTCATTGAAAGGACCAAAATAATCGCGGTTCAGAGTAGCCGAGTTGTCAGAGTCAGGATGCACTAGACTCTAGAGCCCTATTTGTGAAATGACCGTGGGTCTGCAGCTGCCCACACTCTACCTTACTGAGGCCTCAGAGCCGCCTGAGGTCATCACACAGCAGTTGGAGATGATCAATTGCGCAGCCAAAGCTCAGGTCATGGTGTCGTTGTCCTCTGCCCACATTGGGCCCCTCTCCCATTCCTCCCGCCCTAAGTAAAGGTATCACCGACCAATAGTTTCCCGAGTCTAAATTCTTGGACTTGGTCTCTGTTTCTCTCTCTCCCATCTCATGAATCCTTTTCATCAGTGCTAACTCCCCAACAGCCTTAAAAGAAAATTCCTCCTTTCTCCTCCAGTGTTACTGTGTTAAACCACAATACTTTCCCACCCGGTTATGCTTCTGCGTCTTCTCTCACCACTCCCAATTCATTCTACATTGAGCAAGGGATTCTTATGAAAATGTAAATGAGATTATTCATCTTTTAAACCCTCTAAAGGCTTCCCACTGCTCTTCGAATATAATCCACTCCCCTGCTCCTTACCACAAAGCCTTGGCCTGGCTTACACTGTGACCTTTGTAAACAACCACACGGGCCTACTTTGCTTCTCGAACTAGCCAGGATTATTTTCACTACTGAGCCTTTGCACACCCATCTCCTCTATCTGGAGTGCCCTTCCTTCTAGTCTTAGCAAAGCTGGATCCACCTTGACATTTAGTTTTCAACCTAACTGTCATCTCTTCAGAGATACCTTGTCACCCAATTTTGAGTAACTAGCTGTTCATTGTCTACCATCCCTCATTCGAAGTCAGTCGTGTAGGGCTGGTGATTCATACTGGGTGCTGTTTGTTTGTTCACTGGACAGTGTGTGTGTACGTGCCTGTATGTGTGGTTTACTCGGCTATTTTTGCTTGTTTACTTGGAAATAGAAGGAAAGCCCTTCTCTATTGAAAGCAGAGAGGCAAACGTTAAGTAAATGACCTCATTTACACATTAGCTATGTTTTCAATTGGTCTCTTAAGTTTTGATTTTTCAACCCACCAGGAATTTTATCTACAAAATTTCTTCCCAGGGGTAAGTAGTCTGAAAACAATTTGTCCTAATGATGAACTGATGCCAGCTAAGGAAAAAAATTTTTTTGAGAGATCTTAAACAAATTTATGTCTCTTTTGGTTAAAAAAAAAATCCATCATGACAACAGACTCAATACCAGCACACTCAAAATTCTCTTTGATAATTTATTTATTGGATTTAGAAAGTGCTTTTTCCTTCAGTAAGTCAACTTAACTTTACTCAATTTTGTGATTGTTTGTATTTGTCTACGTGAAGGCATCAAACTTGTTCAGGTTTTGTTTGGTAACAACATAATTCCCTGTTTTCTTCACTCATAAAAATACAATATAAGCTCTACACATTGACCACCCTGGGGACTGTAGTAAACTGGTCAAAATACGTAGGTGGTCAACATAAGAAGCCAGGCCTACTGTACTGTGGCCTACCTGTGGTGCATGTTCATTCTATAAAAATTAGGTCAACTGCGGTGGTCAATGAAAGGAGGTTCCATGGTATTAATAACTGGGTGGTAATAAAATATTAATGTATTTCCAAAGATTTCTGAACTCATATTCAAAGACCTTTACATTCTAATTGATTCATAGTTCCAAATAGCAATGTCACAAATTGGATTTGAATTATAAATTCAAAGTATTTGGACCTCTGGTTTTCAATTTCTTCTTTTTCCTTTTTATTAAATCTACCTTTGAAAATGAATGTCACTGCTTCACGTATGTGTTAACAAAACTCTGCAAAGCAAAATGCTGTATTTGGGAGCTGGTAATTTACTTCTTTCCTGTAGTCGAAAATGTTATTTTATATTTTCTAAAGGGAAGTGATGAAAATTCATCACTGATTAGCTGATTTTGTGGTCTAAATAGATAAACCTGAGCCAGCTCATTCCTAGCTCTCCATAGCGTGATTAGCAGTGCTGAAGCTCCAGAAGTCTCCATCGATCACTGGGAGAATAAGAAGTGCTGAGAGAGCCAATGGAAAGATGGAGGTCTAGTAAGGATGAGGAAACAGTACAGTACAGGACTTCACAACAGGAAGCCAATGGCTGGAATCATGGGCTCCAATAGTAGGTGTCAGCAAATCACTCTCAGAGGCCAGAAAGGGCCCAAGGCTTCAGAAGCCATGGGTTAATATAAGCCATTCTGCGGCACAGACCAGAAAGAACCCTGCTGATACCACGTGCTTCTGGTTCTCAGTTCAGGTTGCTTTTCAGAATACATTTCTGAATTTTATGAAAGCATAGACATCTTTGGAGAAATGGTGGTGGTGTTGAGGGGATATCCAAACAGTATGTATTGCTATGAGGTAAAATATTTGGATTCTACTTTTCTTTTTTTTTTTGAGGCAGAGTCTCATTTTGTTACCCTCGGTAGAGTGCTATGGCATCACAGGTCACAGCAACCTCCAGCTCTTGGGCTTAGGCGATTCTCTTGCCTCAGCCTCCCGAGTAGCTGGGACTATAGGTGCCCGCCACAATGCCTGACTATTTTTTTTTTTGTTGCAGTTTTTCTGGGGCCGGGTTTGAACCTGCCACCCTTAATATACGGGGCCAGCACCCTACTCACTGAGCCACAGGCACCGCCCTGGATTCTATTTTTCAAATGTATCTCTGAACTGTCAGTTATTTGGAAATACCCTGTTTCTAGGAGCAGATGAGATAGTCTCGAATGAGAAATGTCCCCTACTCTCATGTAAACACCTAGTCTACTGAACTTGGAGAGATCAGCACAGTTATAGATACATGGGTACCTACAAACCCCATCTTGCTCTAGCCTGGCCTACACCATTTACCTGCATATTTTTAGTTAAAGCTGCTGCACTAGGGTATGAAAGTGAAAATCTATACTGTATAAATCAGAGCACTGATATATATTTATATAATGAAAATTTATGTTACTTATGCTATATTCTGTTAAAGTGTCAATTCTAGGGTCCTTTATCCTAGAGTGGTGGAATATCTCAGTAAACATAAATAAATTAAATGACCATGGTTGACGATAGTTTACTAATCTGCTTTGCTGTTTGCCTTAGTATTTTGCTGGGTCTTAATAATGTTCAGAAGAGAAAAAAGGAAAAGTACTTTATTTGCTACTAGAGGATTTAAAGTAGTAAGATTTGAGAGTTGCTAATGAGAATGACTAATTTTCCTTAAAAGGGGGATGCTGTTAAAAAATACACTTTTAAACTGGGTGTCTCTGATAAAACAGGGTTGATTTTACCCCCTTGTTCCTATGGTTACTTTTATGGAAATAATCAGTGCACAAATATGAGGCTTTTTTGAGTAAAGAGAAGAATAATTGATGCCAAAAATATTGCCCAGGGCCTCAAATTCCCAAACTGTCCAATCTAATGTCTACATTTAATGTGTCAATTGAAATTTTTATGGGAGAGAATTTGAAATTACTATGGGCAATGAGATTTTGTAACTAATTATGAATTTTAAATATCCAAACTCCACAAGTTCTCCTTTCACTAAAAATTATGTTTACTATTGAAGGAAAGAAGGAAAGTGGGACGAGGGAGGAAGAAGGAAGAAGAAAAATGGAAAGTAGTAAAGAGTCAAGGATGTAATAAAAGAATTCAAGCATTTTCAAATATTTCAGGGAGAAAGAATGCAAAATTTGGCTAAATCCAGAGACTATGTTCTCTTAAGGCGAGACAAAAATCACTGCTTTAACAGCTCAGACACACTTAATCTTCCAGTGAAGCATAAAATGGTGCCTTTTGCTTTGCAGATGATGGAAGCCTCTAAGTTTTTAGTTCTAAACCAGTAGAGGGCAATGGAGTACCGAAAAGAACATGAAACCTTTGTAAACAACATTCTTTCACCCACTGCATGCTCCCTCAAACCCTAAAAGCCACTCACTGTTAAAAGAAAAAGGAAACATTGAAGGAATAGAGAAAATTTGGAAATATGGCAAAAAATATACTATACTACAAAAAGACACCTTTCATTTCAGTATTGACGGGGAGGAAAAAGGCAAAGATTGTCTCAACATAACCTTGAAGTTGAATTGAAACTGAAATTCTTTTACTTTATAGAATGAATTATAGGAATTGCAACAATTTATTTCAACTGATAATTAATTATAAGGATCTCTCTCCCCCCCTCTTTTTAGCAGATGCTTGACTATACAAAATGAATTTCTGTAAGTTTAAGCAAATGTCTGAGAAAATACAAACCAATAGTGAAATAGGTTAAAGTCACAGATTTATAATCAGACAGCTCCTTTTGAATTGTTTCCTCTTTTTATTAATAATAAGAGTCTAGATATAGTATTCAAATAATTGAACCATTGCTTTCCCTTTTCTTCCTTTTTTTTCGGATGCATTCAAAGACCTAGTTATTTTCTTCTAGGTTGAGGAGTCAGTGATAGCAATTGAGTTTCTGTTGTTTTAAAGTGATTTTATTTTAATTTATCACATAAACAAGATGAGGTTATGTATCTTAATGAAAAAGGTTTTATTTAATTTTTTTTAAGGTACAATTATTTTGTAACTGATATACTATATCATCTTTAAAATTCAGAAATTTCTCAGTTTCTCTATGTATTTTTAACATCAAGATTTATGTTTTTTAGTACGCATATGTTTGAGAAAACTATCAAGATGGCATTTTGCTAAGGCTTAGAAAGGAATTTGGTGAAAAGGCTTGTCCTGTTGTTGGGGAAAATAACAGCTCCTATCTTTAGTATTTAAACTATTTATATGTTTCCACTTTTAATTCTACCATTACTTAAAAATTAAGTCACTGCTGGGAATTATAAAAAAAATGTTAGATGATTTTTCTAGAATGTTTCAAATTTAGGAAGAAGTAAGAACAGAAAGGAATTTGACCATATGTGTTTCTTACTTTATGTAACAGCTGTATTCTTCCAAAGATGTCTATCAATTGATTTTTTTTTCTAAATGAAGCCATAGTTTTTATTGACTCATATGCAAATTTTAGAGATGCTTTATCTTTATTATATGTCAGTGATTTCTAACATTTAGTGTCGAGGTGTCTCTGGCCAGCAAGTAAACAACCTAAAAACAGTCCCCCGCACCAGTTACCACTTTTTAAAAATAGAACCCTATGGAAAATTACTTTCAAGGTAAAGAATCATTTGGCAATATAAAACACAAAATTCTAATTTGTCTATGTAAAATGTGGCTTCTATTGTTAGTTTTCTGGAAATATTTTCAACTTCTTTGTGCTGGTCAGTTAATGATCATACTGATTGGACAAATCTTAATGAGAGTCACAATTACAAAAACATATATGATCCTTTCATTCTCCTTTCAAATAATATTCAAGAGGTATATTTTCTAAGAGTTCATTTGTAATTTTCTGAACAATTTCATAGCTCTCTTTTACTTAGATGGGGCAAATCTTTTAGAGGAAAATGATTCCTGGGTTGTTTATTTAAAGAAAGCTGTATTTTATTACTTTTTCTTCAGTGAGTAGAAAATTTATTATTGAAATAATTTTGCCAGGAGAGCAAAGGCTGCTGTACTATACTACCTAGGCATTTGGGGGTTGGAAGAGGAATCTTCAAAGTTGGTGTGTTTGTTTTAAATTTTGAAAATAGAATCAATTTCTGAAAAAAAAATGAAGGAGGGAGACAGAATTTCAAGGCTGTTGTGTTAAACAGAATTGTTTGAGGTCTAGTAATTCTAAATACTCGTTCTACCCCCAAAGAATCTGTAATATATAAATACTTGATAATACAGTGGAATTGAAATGAACAAAAGAATTTAATGGTTAAGTCATGTTTATATTCAGATATAATTGCCTTAAATAGATGGCTTCTATAATTTTCAAATATCAATCTAAATTTTTAAAAAGTTAAACTTAATTAATTAAAAATTCCAGCATATAGCTCACATATGATCTCAAATTCAGATCAGAAGGCTCATGCATTGAATAGAGTCATCCTAGTGTTAAAGCTGAGACAATCATATTCCAGAAGTCTTCTTGTTCCTGTTACACAGGTGGCCTCAAAAATGGTGCATGAGTGAGTGTGTATATTGCAGGTAGAGTTTCCTACCAAATTAGCTGAGAGAGAGGTGAGTGAAATGTGTCTATTTATGTGATGGGCCATTGGTCAGATATTTTTAACATTATTAATATTATTTATACTAGTAAAAATCATATGGACTCATAAAATACAATACTATCTTTATATAATCCAAAGCTTTAATTATGACCTTTCTTTGTGCTTGAGGACTTCAAACATTTTAACATATTTACATTATACAAGAGTTTCAGTTTAGTTGGGGGCATGCAATATACACAAGCTCAGAGAAAAGGCAAAGCAATAGAAATACTCATTACATCTACTGGAACAAACATTGTTGTAGTGCTTTGTAAGGGATGACTTCTTTTACTAACTCTGCCTCCATGAGGTACTGATACCATCTTTATTTTAGAAATGAGGAAACTGAGAGAGAGATTATTCAAATTATTTAAAGCGATGCTGCAAAATTAATGGCGAAACCAGACGTCAAATCTAGACACTGTGGCCCCAGAGTTTTGTACTTAGCCACAGCACCACAGTGCCTGATCCTGTGCAATTAACTATCAGAAGGAGGGGTGCTGGCCAGAAGGAGGGGTGCTGACATAAACAATGCCTACTGCCTTCCTTATATGCCCACCTCTCTGCCCACACTTCAATTGGCAGTTTAAGATTGCTTAATGCTTATATTTCTTTTTTTATTGAATCTAATGAAAAAATTCTGAGGTTTCCCCCATTTGTCCATTTAAAACCATACATTGTCTCACATTTTTGATTAGATTGATTGCAGACACAATTTTTGTTATAGTTTTTAAAATACGGGAGAAGTTTTTTAGTTTTTACTAACTGAAAAACACCGAAGGAAAACATATTATTTCTGTCCACTCATTAATCAACAAGAAAGATACAGCTAGACCTTTTTTCATTGTTTCAGTCACCAATTATCTTATGATAACATTATAGTGGACTTTTTCATTACTTAATCAAATTTTGTGAATCTTAAAAGAAAACTGAGATAAAAGAATAAAAGACAATTCTGGTGTAGTTATTTGTTAGCATCTAGTGACTTTACATGTCCACTGTGTACAGAAATTGTCAATGTACTTTTGCTTTGTTTTGAGTAATTGTATGAAAAGTAGGGTTAGTATAAACATTTCAAGGTCAGTACATAAAACAGAGTGAGTAAGATTTATTTTTTTCTCATTTTGTACCATGAATACTTCACATAAAGTTAAGTATTTGGGAGCCATTTTTTCTTATAAATTATTTTTATTACTAAAAAATCTAGATTTTATTTTGGCTCTTTGAAAGCCTGGAGACATATTTACATTGCAACCACATTAAACTGCTTAGGCCTTACCATAGCTGCTTTCACCTGCTGTTTCCCTGGGTCTTCTGTTATTTTATTTAGCATGACTCTTGAGCTAGTTCTTTTTTTCTGTAACAGGTGTATTTTTCAAGTTTCATAAAATGGAGATATGGTCAGAGTATATATGATGATGAGTACAACATCAGCCCATACTACTGGGAGTTTTTTGTTTGTTTGTTTTGTTTTTTTAAAATCTAGTGAGCATTCAAGCTCTCACTGGGACTTAAATGCAATGGAGGACATAACCCTGCATATGATGCAAAACATAATTTGTTCATTTTCTTTAGCTCTCATAGCCTCCTGATATCATAGGCCATGGAGAAATCACAGTTATGAAATCTGATTACTTCCTAAAGATCTTAATCATCAAGGTTTGCAGGCAAGAAAGGAGGACTAGATGGGTCTCAAAGTCTCATTTTTTTTCAAGGGATCCTTCTGATCTCAGAAATCCCTCTATTATTTCTGTTAGGAAAATGAAATCTTAACTTCTAAGTTGTGACTCACCTTCCATTGCTAACCTTGGATACTCAAAATGTGATTTTATAAAGATTTTCTATTATTTTTCAACCATTTCCAGTGAACCTGAGTGCTAGGCAACAGCACATGGCACAGATGCCACCGTGATCTACAACGACAGGTCCTACAGCACCTACGCTGTCACCGTGTCCATCCAGTTGACTGATTTTCCAGGTGCTGAGATCAAGCCTTTTCAAAAGTTTAATTCAATGAACCTGTTTTAGTTGAACACATTTCCATAAATTGTCATCACTGCACTGCTGTTTACCGAGGGAAAAGTCTTCCCTCTGCCTATTTCCCTATAATTTGAATATTTAAAAGCATATTTATTGATATTATATTATTGTTACATGCCAGACACTTCCATCTCTTTTTTATTTTTATTTTTAGAGACAAAGTCTCACTCTATCACTCTTGGTA
The DNA here is from genome assembly GCA_963574655.1 of Perodicticus potto. Taxonomy (NCBI): domain Eukaryota; kingdom Metazoa; phylum Chordata; class Mammalia; order Primates; family Lorisidae; genus Perodicticus; species Perodicticus potto. The sequence goes on along the minus strand of CAUYRH010148255.1, from coordinate 2,642 downwards.
GAGTGCTGTGGCATCGCAGCTCACAGCAACCTCCAGCTCCTGGGCTTAGGTGATTCTCTAGCCTCAGCCTCCCAAGTAGCTGGGACTACAAGTGCCCAGCACAATGCCTGGCTATGTTTTTGTTGCAGTTTGGCCTGGGCCGGATTTGAACCCATCACCCTCAGTATATGGGGCCAGCACCCTACCCACTGAGCCACAGGCACTGCCCAGACACTGCCATCTTTAGCGACTGTCACTGTTCCATTAAAATTGAGAATATTGTGTGTGCACTCACACACATGCTGAGTTTTTGTCCTTATGGAACATGGGATGAAGAAAGAAGACACAATATTTAGTAAATAAATAATTAAAATAATCGCAACTTTAAAAAAGTGCTAGGAAAGGAACATACTGGTGGAACAGTAAAGAATAATTGGAAGACTGGGGGCCAGCTAGGTAATCCAGGAAGGTTTCTACAGGGACTTAGAAGGCACATTTAATCTCAAAAGCTAAGCAATGGACTTTTCTATTTTAGCATTATTTGTTGTCATAATTGCTCTCAAATCAATTTAAAACGTTTGTGCAAGTTGTAGGATAAAATTAAAAAGTATCAGAAGTTTCTAGCTAGCAAACTAGTGATATAGATGTAAATGAATATGAGATTTGGGACTATAAAAGGAAATGTAATTTGTAAACTAGTTTCTACTTCTATGTCCTTGATCTCAATTATATGACTAGCAAGTGTCTGGTATTAAAATCCTACAAATCCTATATCTAGGATGTTTGCTTATAGTAAAGCATCTAGTGTTTCACTGATCCATATGAAGAGAAAAGAACTGAACTAAAGTATAAAATGTCACACAGGGAGTTAGACAAAACTTATTTCAAATTCCAATAAATACGCCTTGAATAATGTTAAAATTTCAGATGAAGAATATATATAGTAGATAGGCTTTAGGATTACTAAGCAAAGAAAACACTGGACTTTCATTGCTACAGAAGTGTTTTACCAGCCTTCTTTGTACTCAATTAGAAGTTTCTAGAGCACAGAAGATGTCAAACCTCCCACGGAGGATGAAAAGGAAAGCAAAGAACTCAGAGTCAAACTCCTACCATGTTTGGCTAAGTCATTAATTTTAACTGCATTGCAATTGGAGGTGTGTTATAAAAAGACTGAAGGAGTCAGAGAAGCAGCAAAATAGTATGAACTAGTTAGAAAATAGGATTCTGATGACACACTGGAGGCTAACTGGAATGAATATAAGCTAAGACGTCTAGGCTACTTTTGGAAAAAGTTTCACAGGAGCAGAAAACATAACTGATATTTTTAAAAGCATATTATGTGTCATGGGCAGTACTGGATAATAAAATAACTAACCCCCTATGGATATAACAACATGCATATTTCAATTATACTGCATTGTAAAAAACCAGGCCAAACAACACAAAAAGTTTCCAGTGATGGAATTAGAACTCAAGGATGTTATTAATTGTCAAGAAAATAACAATTGTTTTTATAGGGCAATATCTTTACTCAAAAGAAACTAAAAATGCTTATTATGGTAAGTCTGTGAAAATAGAGGGGAGAAAGTCATACCATTGATTCTGTTCATATTTCTTTACATTTTGTTCTCCAGGCCTCTGACTACACAATTTTTATCTCCTTTTTTACCCAAACACTCAAAAGTCATATTTATATCCAGAAAACAGCTTATTGAAAATCATGATTTAGGGGGGTGGAGCAAGATGGCAGCCAAGGAACAGCTTCCTTGCGGCTGGGCATGGTGAGGCTGGGGAGAGAGGACTTCAGGCATCTCTGGCAGGTGGGATCTGCCCACGAACTTCCCCTTGGGGACACAGGGAGACAGTGTGAGGCTTTGGACACCCTGAGGAAGGCAAAAGCAGTGCAGACTGGGCAAGTGGTTGCATCTGTTTGTTTGGTCTGACCCTGTTGGTGGCTGAGGGTGGGGCAATAGTGGGACGGCAGGCTGGAAAGGCCTTGCCTGTGAGCTGTTTGGGTTTCTTTTGGACTTGGTGCTCAGTTGAACTGCCTTGGGAGAACTTGGGCAGGAGTGTGGGGGGTTTTGAGTGTTGTCTGGGGCCCCAGACTGGGCCACTGAGGCAGACGGAGCTGCCAGTATTTGGTGGTGGGCTGTGTGGAGCCATTGTGGGAGAACTGCCCTGGCAAGCTCCACCCTCAGGGTTGCAGAACAGGCATTGGGCGGGAGCGAGTAATCTAGTGACTGAGCAGCCTAAAGGCGGGGACTGAGATGCCTCGCAGCCTTAGCCTACACCTCAGGGGCATAGGGCGAGATCAGTTTTGGCACAAGGGGTAAGTGGATAGCCACTTAAGGAGTGATCCCAGCCACAGCGCTTTCCTGGGAAAGCTTCTGCTTAGCCCAAGTTAGCAATTTAAAGTGTCTCCTAAGCAGGCTAAGGAGGATTTAAGTTCTCCACTCTGTAGGGTTTGAGAAATCATTAGAAACACAGGGTCACTCCCTACAAAGATCCAGTAACAATAGAGTGATTCTGCCAGGGTCTGATCTGGGAGAGACACCTCCCCAACTCTGAGGACGGTCATAGGCAACAGTGAAAAATAATCATGAGGCAGAATCAACAGAAAAACTCTGGCAATATGAATAACCAGAGTAGATCAACTCCCC
>CAUYRH010148253.1:0-11431 GCA_963574655.1 Perodicticus potto | reverse complement strand
TGAGATGTCCCATTAAGTCGTTAACTTCCTCTCTTTCCGTTCTCTTGAGGAAGGCTTGCAGTGCTATCAATTTCCCTCTTGGGACTGCCTTTGTGGTATTCCAGAGGTTTTGGTAATTAGTGTCTTCCTTGTCATTTTTTTCCAAAAATTTGATAATTTCCTTCTTAATATCATGTATAACCCAGTTTTCATTCTGTGTGAGGTTATTTAGTTTCCATGTTTTTGTATGCATATGAGAATTTCTGTAGATACTGAGTTCAACTTTTATTCCATGATGGTCTTTGAAAATATAAGTAATGTTTTCTTTTCTTTTAAATTTGGTGAGCTTAGACTTATGATATAAGACATGGTCAATTTCTGAGGCTGATGCATGGGCTAATGAGAAGAATGTGTATTCAGTTTTGTTAGGATGAAATGTTCTGTATATGCCTGTTAAATCCAAATGTTGAATGGTTAAGTTTAAATCTAAGATCTCTTTGCTTAGCTTCTTACTGGAGGATCTATCCAACACTGCCAAAGGCAGGATAAAATCTCTGACTATTATGGTGCTTGTGGAAATCATATTGCTCATGTCCATTACAGTCTCTCTTATAAACTGAGGTGCATTCTGGTTGGGTGCATAAGTGTTAATAATTGAAATCTCATCATGTTGAGTGTTGCCCTTAACAAATAGAAAGTGACCATCCTTATCTTTCTTTAACTTTGTTGGTTTAAATTGTATCATACCTGTGAATAAAATTGCAACACCTGATTTTTCTGCTTTTATTTTGCCTGTATTATAGATGAACATCCCTTCACCCTGAGTCTATGTTTATCTTCTAAGGTAAGGTGCGATTCTTGAATGCAGCAGATGTCTGGCCTGAGTTTTTGCATCCAATCAGCCAACCTGTGTCTCTTTAGAGAGCAATTTAAGCCATTCACATTACCTGAGAGTATTGATAAGCCTGGTAGTATTTTGGGTATCAAGTTTTTCAAAAGCTCAGTGGACATTTTAAATAATTTCACCACTGTGGAGGATAGAATTTGATCAAAAGTTTCTGAGTTGGTTTACTTTTGTGGGGAGGATTGCGCTGGTCATTATGGAAGATAGGTGTGATAATATCCTGGAGATTTGTTTTAGTTATGGCAAATTTATTCATAACTGGAGCTCACTCCAGTGCTCTGTGGAGTTAGAAATGCCTGCCCAGTAGCAGAGTTGGACCAGAGGGCTGAGTCTCTTTCTCCACTTTACTCCTCTTTCACATCCAGTCACTGGTGACCCCCATAGGGCTGAGGTCCTGCTCCCTCCAATAAGCCGATGTGCCAGGCAGTAAGGTCAAACCCCCGTTGGCATGTCCACTACCCTGTGCCACCAGCCAACTGGAGGAGCTGAGGCCTGCCTGCCTCAGATATTCAATAGCCAGTGGGGATTGTTCCAGATGAATTAAGTCTAATCCTGAGGATAACAAGTCAGCAAATGCTTTTCTCCCTCAGCCACTGCACCTTTTCTCTAGCTTCTCTGCAGCACCAGTATCCCGAAGGAGTGTGGTCTAGTTTCCTCAGGCAGTCTTCACAGTTGGGGAGGTGTTGCTTCAAGATTAGACCCTGGCAGGATCACTCCATTGTTGCTGAATCTTTGTGGGAAGTAAAGCTTTATAGCTCCCAGGCGGCTGCCACAGCCAGGGAGTTGGCTTTAGGAGCAGCTCCAGGAACGTGGAGCACGTGGATCCACAGCAGGGCAGGGGATACTGCACATGGTTCTGGAAGTGCAGTGTGCCTGGTGACTGCAGCAAGGAGAGCCCTCGGCCCATGACTCTGGCAGGGCAGGGGGCAGCATGGAGGCTCCAGCAGGGCGGAGTGGAGCACAGGGCATGAGACTCTAACAGGGCAAGGTGCAGGGCATGCAGCACTAATAGGGTGGAGTGTGCGGCTTTGGCCTGGTGGGTGTGGGACTCTTGGTCTGGCAGGGTGATGGTGCTGCTAATGAGCCTCCTCCCTACTCTCAGGAAAGGAGGCAAGGGTGGACTGGAAGTTCAGAATGGCAGGGAAAACATTAGTTCAATTTTGTTGCCTAGCAAGAGAGTGGTCTAGGTCACAACAGGGTCCCTCAGGGGAAGTAGTTCCCACTTCCTACAGGTCTCACCTGTGGAGTGAGACAAGAGGTCCTCAGTTCACCACTCACCTGTAGAAAATGTACAAGAACAAAGAGAAAAAAACCCGCAAATGTCTTGAGCGAGGGGACGAATACCTTTCCTTTGGGATGAACACTGCACCTAAAGTGTGCCTTCTTGGAGCCGCAGCTTGCCTCAGCAGAGGTGACCTGCAGTTATCACTCTTCTCTTTGACTCAGAACCCCAGTCTTCAGCTTAACTGGAGTACTATCTGGACATTATCCTTCCCTCTGGACAGGAGCCTGTATTGAAGGCTGGCTCCAGTCAGCCATCTTGGCCCTCCTCCCACATTTGTAATTTTTCTGTTAACGTTATGTAATACATTTTTATGGTTTTAAAATGAATTCCCTAAAATTTGTGTTGTAATAAGTTTTAAGGTAAACATTAGCATATACAACTAACATAAAAGCTCTTTGGGTTCCCATTCATATTTAGAAACGTAGAAGTTCTCCTGAGACCAAACTGTTGTACATGCTTACACATTTTCAGTGTTGATGGATCAACTGAAAGTATTTAGTCTTAGTCCCCTTTTCAATGGATAAGGCTTATTAAAAGTTCCGTGCCTAGTAGTCATCAAGTTGTCCAGTCCTACAGCTGATAGGAAGCTTTCTCATCAACTTCCTTACTTGCATAGTAATAACACTCAGATTTTATCATTAAACATAACATTGGGTGTTGGTTTGAGGCCCTGTGTTCACAGTATCAGTTTTGGATTCCTAGGCATTTGAGGAAACATAATAGAGATCAAACATTCACAACATGCTATTGTAGGGACTTTTCAGATTCACTTTTTGTTGAATTGTTTGGGTGATTCATATAAGTCATATTTATAGATTTTCCAATAGTGAATCATATAGGCATTCTTGGATGGAAATATCTTCCTCCAGATGGCTCTCCTGAACATTATTTAGGCCCTTTCTTGTACATCATCCTAGTGAAATTCCTAACTGTGAACTGTCATCAACTACTTAGAGGTCGGGTTTCTCATGACTTTGGCACCCTTGGCCACTTGCTTCCTTCAACAGTCTCCAATGATCCCCTGTGTCCTGGGGGCTTCAGCTTCACAGGAGCAGCCTGGGCCTCAGGCTTGTTAACTGGGTTTCCTCTGTGGCAAGAACCTGAGCTGTGCTACGGGGCAAACCAGGGAGCAGAGAAGTGGCCTTGACACCTTCTCGAGTCTTTCCCCTCTCTGTTTTTTGTTTGTTGTTGTTTTTTTTTTCTTTCTCTCTGCATGCCTCCTATTTGAGGCACAGCTCTGCTGAGAGGGCATGCTGTGCACAACCCGGCCCACCTCCAACTAGGGAAAGCTCTGAAATGCAGGCATTTTTGTACCCCTATTCTATGATCATTTGAGGTCTGAGTCCCCTCACCATCACATTCCTAGTCTTTATACTCCTCATTCTGTCCTCAAGAAGAGGCTGGTTAGTCCACCCAAAATACCAGACCCTACTTTCACTTGTGGAGCTGCAGATCATGTGCCAGCACGATGTGTCTGGGTTGCAAAAGACATGTGATTTGCAGCAAGGCTTCTTTGTCTCTTCACAGGTAGATGACCACATGATTTCTTGTCCAATGAATGTAAACTATTTTGAGAGTGAAAGACGAAGGGCTACCCATAATTGTGCTAGAACAAGTACACAAATGTAGAACTTGTGGTTACCCTTCAAGGTGAAACGTCTAAGGATGGAACAAAAACATCTCTTGGGGATTTGGGGATTTTTGGAACAACAAAGTTGGTGGGGAAATCCTGTTCAACCTCTAATATCTCCTTTTTCTCACAATTACTTCACTTTCATGTTCTGGTATCTTTGAGTTCTGGAGGCACATGGGCTTGCTAGGCTGCATTAGCAAGAAAATGACACACCCATGGGTTTTCTGCCTGATGTGAGGTAGTGGGACTAGACTCTACAGCAAGAGTCAGTAAGGGCATGAGCTCTGGAGTCAGAGGAGACCTAGGCTCAACCCCTAATTGTGTCTTTCCTAGCTGAACTGCCGCGGCCATGTGGCTTGACCTCTCTGAGTCTCAGTTTCCTTGTCTGTAGAATAAGGATCTGCAAGGTTATTGTGAAGATTCAAGGGGCTACTGAAGACAAATTGCCAGATGCATGTTCAGCAATCAATGAAAAGTGCTGGTTCATATTCTCAGTCCTGAGATTCAGGCCTCAGGCAATAGGAGTGGGTGGGGGTGAGACTCAGTGCCAGACAGCTCTGTGACCATGTTCTCCTGGCTACCTGGGTCCAATATGCTGCCTCATGCTGACAGGGAGATAAGGGAAGAGGACGGTTCCCTCCTGAGGAGCATGCTAGGGAAGTTGCAGAGATGTTGCTGCTCTGAGTCATGATGGGAAGTTACTAGGGAACAATTGGAAAGTGCCCCGTGGTCTCGCTGGCTTCGGGTAGGTGTTGTGGACTCCAGACTTTGTGGCAAGCTATGCCCCTTCACTCACATGAAACCCCACTTTCCATGCCTCCCTCTGACCCACAACCCCAATATCAATTCTATCCTCCTCTCAAGTCTTGGTTCAAATCCTACCAACTCAATGGAAACATGTTGACCAAACCAGCCCAGAGTCACTGCTCTCTGAGTCTCAGAGTTTCAAACTGTAATATGCTGCAGTACAAATAACGTCCGTAAGGAAGGTTAGTGATTAGGTCTGGATGAGAGAACAGATGATGCATGCCAGGTTCCATCTCTAGGATAAACCTGTTGCATGTTCCCTGCCTCTTCTTCTGCCTAGTTTCTGAAGCCCCAGGATGCATGCATCATGCCCTTGATCTCAGACCACCTTCTATTGATACTCATCTGGGAGTATGCCTGTGCTAGTTCACCATTGAATCGTAATGTCACAGAGCATGGAGCCCACACCTCTTTCTTCCCAAACCTCCAGTATCCATCACTACAATAAATGCCAGCATAACCAATTTTTACTGGGCACCATATAGAACTCTGTACCGGGCCCTCTGATGTGTATCCTATGTTCATACATGTATTCCTCAGCCTCTCTCACTATATTTTCCTCCCAGGATCTGTAGGCGTACTTCTGTGAATTATGCCATGGAGATTGGGTCAGCTACTACCCAAGCTCACATAACTAGTCAGTGGCCCTGCCAGGAAGCAAATCCAGCTGTGATTCTCAATCTTGGGCTACATTAAGATGCTAATGAAGTCCTGTGAATGGGTGCATGGAGGAAGGAGAGAAGTGTAAACCAGAATGGGAGTGACAGTGCCTTTACTTTCAGTCGGTAGTGGGAGGACAGCTTGAGAAACAGCTGTAGCAATGAAGATGTTGGATTGCGAAAGTCCCTGAGCTTGGTTCAAGGGACATAATCACTCCAGGGCAGTGAGAAAAGGGAGAGTTGATCAGTCAAGCTAAACCCCAGGGCGTTTGTCCAAGGGAATTAATTACATGGTGGCTCCAGGACCCCAACATTTGGAATTAATTACATGGTGGCTCCAGGACTCAGCCCCTGGGCTTTCATGAAGTCAAGTCCAGGACAAGCCTGGGTCAGGCGAGCCTTCTGTAAAGAGGGTTATTAACCTAGAAACATTTGCATCCCCTTGGTGTCCAGGCTATGCATGCCACTCCAATAGATCCTAAGGAGAGAAGTGGCCCAAACTATCAGATGTGTGTTCTACGATTAGGCTCAGAGGTAAGCTCCACTATAGTCCTGCATGAGGGGCGATGGTGAGGAGAGCAGAGGGCATTTTCCACTTACTTCAGCAGACCCATGTTCCTTCAGACTAGCTTGTGATCACAACTATGTCCTCATCAAGACCCTAGCGGACTGGGAACCCTAGCGTAAAACACAGTGCCCAAACCTCTGATCCTGCACCTGAGCATTGTGAGGATGTGGGACTCTGCTGAGGGAGGCTTACCCTGGTGCAAATGGAGTGAGGCCTCCTCTGGCAAGTGCTGCCAGGGTCTATTAGCTGTCTGTTTGGTCCCCTTAGAGCTCTCAGAGGCCCCACCGAGACCAGGGGGAAAAGCCCTTCTCTGAGCGTGGCTCTTGGGTTTCCAGCTCTTCCTATGCCCTGGCTGCCAGGGATTGGGATTTGAGAAGCCTCTGAGGACAAGCAGGGGACATCCAGGCTCTCTCCCTCACTCACGTGGCCTGCCAGTGCAGCAAGGAACCACTGTACCTGCTTCCACTCACAGGTCCTCCCACCTTGCTCCATTCAAGGAAGCAACAAGGTGCAAAGGGCACAAAGCCGGGCTCTGGCAGCATCAGGCAGAGCTGAGTTCCCATACGGACTCACCCACTCCCTCAACTGTGTGAGGTCTGACATGCTCACTGACTTAACTCTCGAATCTATAGGTTTCTTCCTTGTCAACCGACCATATAAATGGTGCTTGCATCCCAGGCATGGACAGATGCATTTCCGAGGGTTAACATGTGTCCCTCCGTAACTGCCCCAAAGAGGGGAAATAACCAAATGCCACTAACACAACAACTCAGGGAAGACATCAATGTACATCATACAACACAACCTTCAGTGTCATTTATTTATTTATACTTCTGTGCTATCAATAACACAGGGGAACAATTAGCAGGTCTTCATTGTTCGTTAAAGCCTGAAAACAGAGGAACAACACTGGAATCTACACTTTCAGGCACTTTTCATTCTTCAATCGTACTTCAGAAAAACTTTATACACTGTATTGCCTAAATGAAAATACAGAGAGAAAAGAATAACCAACACTCACATACCCACTGCTCAGCTTACAGGACACAATCTTACAGGTATCATTGTGTCCCCCTACACCTCCTCCCCTGCCTACATCTCCATGATGAAAGGCCTCTTCCCTCTGCAGAAGTAGCACATCCATTACACTCATGTTTCTCGTTGCCATGAATGTCTGTAACCTTCTGCTACATAGATGCAAAATGCCAGAAGGCCTATACTACAGGAAATTCATCATTTCCACTGGAAGATATTGTGCAATGGATATAAATCACAAAAGAGAGCTGCTAAAGCTTAAGTTTACAGGAAGGATCCTTAAACTAGCAGCACTATGCCATGTGCCACACGTCCCCCAAATCTACAAGATGCTTCATGCCACCTGCCCACGAAATCAGGAGAACTCCAAATGCTCATGGTGGTCTTGATTTCTCTGTTGGTGATGGTGGAGTGATTGGTGTAGTGGGCCAGGCAGCTGGCCTCCTGGGCCATTCGTTCAAACATGTCATAAATGAACGAAACCATGACTTTCACGGCCCCCTTGGACAGGCTGAGGCCCTGGTGGACCTGTTTCAGGAACCAAGTGAAGAAAGTGGCGAAACTTGCCGGTGCCTGGCTGGGGCGGGACCACTGCGCCTTCGCTGTCTCTATTTCCTGGTCGTTGATGACTTGGCCTCAGTCTCATCAGTGGTGGCGCAGAGTCTGGGAAGACAGGCCAGAGTAAGGCTCAATCATGGTGTTAGCCTCAGACTAATCAGCACAGTGACATGAAGGCTAGGAAGACAGGTCAGAGTAAGGCTCGGCTATGGCCTCGGCCTCGGACTTGTCAGTACCGGGGCACGAAGTCTCCTAAGACATGCCAGAGTAAGGCTCAGCCATGGCCTTGGCATTGGCCTCGGACTCATCAGCACCTGGGCAAGAAGTGTGAGAAGACATGCCAGCATAAGGCTCAGCCATGGCCTCAGCCTTGGCCTCATCAGCACTGGGGCACGAGGTCTCAAAAGACACATCATGTTCAGACATGGTTCAGACAGTTGCCAGAGCCTGATGGAAACAGAATATGGCAGCTTGTGGCGTTGGGGACCGTTTGGTAGCCGCTGCATTGAACCACGTCACCGGCCAAATCGCTGACTGGAAGAAACACCTCTTGGGGAGAATGGCAGCTGAGGGATAAGGCCCTCAACCTCATTGGATCCTTCTACTGGGGTGTCAATACCATCCACCAATCACAGTGGATGAGACTTAAGAGCTTTCTCTTCGCCTGGTAAGTGGCAAGGTAGAATGATGCCCTACAGAACAAAGGGGTGTTTAACCAAATGAACTGGTTAACCAATGAGCTCTCACCATGAGCACATTGAAAAGCATCACTCCCGGCTCGGCGCCTGTGGCTCAGTGGGCTAAGGCGCCAGTCACGTACACCTGAGCTGGCGGGTTCGAATCCAGCCCGGACCCGTCAAACAATAATGATGGCTACAACCAAAAAATGGCCAGGCGTTGTGGCGGGTGCCTGTAGTCCCAGCTACTTGGGAGGCGGAGGCAAGAGACTCGCTTGAGCCCAGGAATTGGAGATTGCTGTGAGCTGTGATGCCACAGCACTCTATCCAGGGGTGACAGCTTGAGGCTCTGTCTCAAAAAAAAAAAAAAAGAAAAGAAAAGCATCACTCCCTTCCTTTCCTCCGGAGACGCCATTGTCCAGTAACTCACCAAAATGAAAAACACAAAGGGAAAGAAGTGAGGCACCTAGTACATGTTCTCTAGGCCTTTTGGAAAACATGGAGTTGTTCCTTTAGCCCCATATGTGTCAATCTTCAAGAAAGGTGATACGGGAGACATCAAGGGAATGGATACTGTTCATAAAGGCATACCACACAAACGTTACCATGGCAAAACTGGAAGAGTCTACGGCGTTACCTAGCATGTTATTGGCATTTTTGTAGGCAAACAAGTTGAGGGCAAGATTCTTCCCAAAAGGATTAATGTTCCTATTGAGCAGAGAGAGAGAGAAGGAGGGACGGGGTGGGAGAAAGAAAGAAAAGAGAGAGGGAAGGAGGGAGGGGGGTGGACCTTCAGTGTGTGACACATCTTGTACTCTCAATGAATCCCCTAAAATAAAAAAAAAACCTGATTAAAAATTGGCCAAAAAATATTAATAGGCACCTCTTTGGAGATATGCAGATGGCAAATAAGCAAATTCGACATCGTATGTTATTACAGAATGCAATTAAAACTACGATGAGATACCACTACTCATTTTAGAATGGCTAAACTCCAACACAAGATGCTAGCAAGGAAGTGGAGCTCTCAAACATTTCTGGTGGGAATGCAAATGGTTCAACTGCTTGGAGAGACAGTTTGCCAGTTTGTTACGAAACTAAACTTTCTCTTACCAGATGACACAGCAATCATACTACTTGATGTTTACCCAAATCAATTGAAAACTTATGTTTACACAAAAGCCTGCACATGAATTTTTATATCAGTTTTATTTATAATGCCAAAATTTGGAAGCAATTAAGTTGTCCCTCAATAGGTGAGTGAATGAAAACAACTATGAAAGCAGCACTCACACTTCCATATGAAAGGTATAACTCAACTACAGCCCAAGATGAAGGGGCAAGAGGAAGGGGAGGGGAGGGGAGAGGAGAGGATAGGCGGAGGAAGGGTGATGGGTCGGACCACACCTATGGTGCATTTTACATGGGTAAATGTCAAATCTACTAAGTGTAGAATATTAATGTCTTAACACAATAATTAAGAAATTATGGTGAAGGCTATATTAACCAGTTTAATGTAAGCATTTCAAATTGTATATAAAACCAGCACATTGTACCCCACAAATGCATTAATGTACACAGCTATGATTTAATTTAAAGAAAACAAAACCGGAAGTACCCTCTATACCAGGGGATCAAGGTCCCCTTGATCCAGACCAGGGCTATGTCACCCCAGCCCAGGCCTCAGAGTGAGACTCTGTCCCTTAAATGGAATACAAATTGACAAAGAATAAAACAGTAGAAAAGGAAAGAAATAATAGTCATAATAAAAATAAAGCATATAAAGAGAATTGAAAATAAAATTATAGAAGTTATAAAAAAGGAGTGTATATCTTAATTGTCATTTGATAAATTTATGTGGTAAAGATGAAAGTAGAAAGATATTTACAAAAAGAGAGAGAAAAGGAGATAAATGGAAAGGAAAGGAAGAATAAAAGGGGTAGGAAAACCGTAGCAAAAATGGAGCCCTTGTTATGGAAGAAAGCGAAAATTTAAAAATAAAAATGCTCTAAAACAAAACAAACACAAAACATTAAGATTGAAAATTGGGGAAAAAAGAATAACAGGAACAGAAAAACTAGCAAAAAGGAATACAATGAAAAGTTGAGGAAGGATACAATGAAGTAAGAAGGAAACAATGAAAAATTATAATTACAAAAAAAGAGAAAAATATAGGGGGAAAAAGTTTAAAAAAAGTTTTTTACAAAAGAAATGTATATACATATATATTGCCTGGACAACAGTTGATGTTCTGTGGTATGAGATACTAATCGTGATGCTGATGTAGCTGTCAGCTGTGTAAGATGGGGCCTGGAAGCCTTTAACTTGCCAAGGAGACCTGGTCCTGTCTTCCTGATTTCTTTGTCCTCAATACCCACAGCCTTGGGAACCTGAAGCTCTTGTCAGCCTGCTTAATAGACACTTCTTGACCTATCCAAAGCGTGTCCCTTGGCCACGCAGTGGATTTCCAAGGAAAGCGTGTGCCACTCAAATCTCTCCCTAAGTGGCTGCACAGCTTAGCAGGCACACCAGAACTGGCCTAGCACTAGGACTCTGTGGGCTGATCCTGCAAGGCTGCTGTCTCCCAATGGCTGCCTCTGGCCTACTGCCAAACAATGACATCTCTGCTCTGCCCAGTGGCTCAGTTCCAGCTCCTAGACGCTGTTCAAGATCACTGGCTCACTCCCTCAAGCTCTCCCAAGATAGTTCCACAAAGTGTCCAGGTCCAAAAAACAAACAAACAAACAAAACAATGTCCTGCAGGGACATTGAAAAGCTGAATTGTCCAGTCTCTGCTGCAGGCTAGTACTTGCCCTCTGTGTGCCAATTCTCCACTGCTCCAGATCTCCTCCTGGGCTCCTGGAGTTTCCTGCTCCCTTCCTGTGCCCCTGAAGCATGTTTCTGGGCAGGACTGCCAGCCAGAAGTGGCTGGAAATCTCCCCCCTTCCAACCACATCTCACTGCGTGGCTGCAAAGGAACTGTCTCTAGTCTGCCATCTGGCTCTGACTACCCCTCCCCCCATTATTGGTGATCACTAAGATCGGTTACTATGACATGAACACATAGCAGGTTATTCCTGATGGAATAGTTAGCCTAGGGGAATGAATGAAAGTCACAGTACAGATTGTTTTCCCTAATGAATGGGACTGTCTGACTTCCTCCTGAATATGACAAGTGGAAATTAGATGCCCAGGTGAAGCAGCTGATGTGTTTCTATGCCAGCCATGTTGTATTGACTTCATGATGACCAGGATATTCATCTACTGAATATGTCCCTTACCCTAGGGCATGGTAAATGCTGTGATTTAAGGGAGCCCCTTTTGTA
>CAUYRH010148252.1:0-14704 GCA_963574655.1 Perodicticus potto | reverse complement strand
AAGTGGTGAACTGTGGACCTCTGGTCTCACCCCACAGAAGAGTGCTGTAGGAAGTGGGGTGTGCTTCCCCAGAGCACCCCGGTGTGACTCTGAAAACTATTGCTAGGCAGAAAAACTGAGCTAAAGTTTTCCCCACCATTTTGAACTTACTGAACACCCTTCCCCCCTTACCTGATGAACCAGAGGCCTAAACACCCCCCTGCACCCCCTACCGCTGAGACTGATGGAGGAGGTCCCTAGGCAGCTCTCTCACCCTTTTGTTTTTTCTTTTAAACTTCTGGTGCATTTAGTGCCACAGAATTCAATGAAATAAAATAATCTGAAATTACTCAGCAGTAAGCTTTCATTCATTGATAGTAATGTCCACAGTAGAGGTTAAAGAACTATATTTTATATTGTTCTTCCACCATTGTCCATAGACTCTATCACAGTAACAGACCCAATGTGTTCAAAATACTTGCTAATAAAATAGACACATGTATATACATTTGCATCCCTGCTAACCCTCCAAATAAGAATGCAAAATTAACTTTATGAGAGAGAGAGAGCATACAGAATAGTAAAAGAAAACATGATTCCCAACACTTGAAGATATTGCATCCAACAGGTGATCATAATCTCTCTCTATAATTCCTGAGAGAACTGCAGCATGTAACCCTGAATTTTCCAAATACATCTCATGGAATATTAGCAAGTGTTCCAGGAAAAAGAATTCCATGCTCAACTTAATTTGGCAAATCCATTATCTAAAAGCAAATGTGTCTCTTTCCTGCAGAGCATTTGAGAACATGCCAATACTCACGTCTACGAAGGAGGGAGGATATGTTGTATTTTCCAAATGTATGTCCCTCAAACATTTTTGAGGCACCTCTACTCTTGACAGATAGTTTTAGAAATGCTAATCTAGACTAATGCTTTCATTTTTTAAAAGAAGAAACTGACACCCACATTACATATTGGATAATATAGAACCAGGAGATGAAGCCACGCTTCCTGCAGCAGAAGCCTTCCCTACTCCATTTATTTTGTGCTGTCAACATGCTTAGAATATCCCCAATACCCATTTTCCCCCAGACATACTTATACTTCTATTTCCAAATTCTGCATGACCAGCTGGGCAGTGTTCCCATTTTCTAGATGACAAAACCAAGGCCTCAGAGAGGCTTAACATCTCCATCACAGCCACAGAAATACTGGCAGAGCTGAGATTAGAAACTTGAGGCTCTGGACCTCCTGCAAACCCACTGCTTTTGCTACACTCCCTCCTCTTTTCTCTGTAGCACTAGAAATCATTTGTTGACAAAGTTTGAATGTAGCGAGTTGAATATGTAGCCTTCATATTCAACTTGCTTGTATACTGTTTTCTTTTTTCCTGAAAAACAGGGTTATTTATATCAAATTCTGAACCCTTATTAGGATTGAGGAAGACAATATATAATAAGTTAGCATGGTCAGGGATAGTAGTAGTTGTTAGTATTATGGTTACTATTATTACCCTTAATATTCTCATGAGTTCATGTTAAAGCTTACACAAAATAATACAATCTTCATCACTTTCACCTCTTCCCAGACAAATCAATGCCTATGTTTACATAAAAGAATGTTTTCCCCCTTATCTAGAGTGTTTTTTTTTCCTTTTTTCTTTTCTTTTCTTGTTTACCTTTCAAGAAACCTACTTTTTACCTTCTTGACCAATGGTAAAACCATCCTGACATTTATTTTTGTTTTGTTAGTTCATTTTGCTGCTGTCAACATTCTAACACATATTTATTTCAAACTTGGTAGAAGCATCTTCAAGGCCCAACAATAGCACATAGCAATCCTAAGATTTTTGGGAGTGAACATATTGACCTTAGGACCCACGAATTCAACATTCATAAGGTACCAGGATAGCAAACATACTGTACATGACAGAACCTGAGACCCTGGTTAATACAGAAGAAAACCATCTTTGCTTTTTGCCATTGATAAATGCCCTTTTCTTTTCTCCTTGGACCTTGATAGATTCTTCCTTCAGGCCCTAGAAAATCCTTCCTACAATACTGTTCTGTCCCCAGTCAGTAGAGAGTAGTTATACATGTAATTCTGACAAAGTCTGTTTTTACCTTGAGAATGAACAAAACATTTCCCTTGACCAAGCCTA
Source organism: Perodicticus potto (assembly GCA_963574655.1). Lineage (NCBI taxonomy): Eukaryota > Metazoa > Chordata > Mammalia > Primates > Lorisidae > Perodicticus > Perodicticus potto. Next base: position 12,561 of record CAUYRH010148252.1, on the reverse strand, counting down.
CTCCTTGCCCTGGGCCTTTGGATGTTTGGAAGGATCAGACTGAGAAATATGGATTGGAAGGAGAATATCACCAACATCCAGAGGGTCAGACTAGCATGGAAAGAAATGACTGTGCCAGAACATTTACACCTGAACACCTGGAAGAGGAGTTCTGAGTTTGGGGTGTATTCTCAGGCTCCAGTCTTGGAAAGCTTAAGGCCTAAGGAATTTGTCATTTTGACCAAATTCTTTTCTGACCACCTACTGCTTCTCTAGTCGAGTGCTTCTTCACTTTGCAGCACTCACATGACACCATTCAGCAATTCATTTCAGTGAGCCAGTGTTTCCTATGTGTTGCCATAGTCGACTAAGAGCTGGGGATTAGGTATGGGCAGCAATTCTTACATTTGGTGCGGTTATACATTCTGGACATTTTGAATTAGAAATTTTCAAATCTCAAAATCTGCTAGTTCACAAATAATCCTCTTCTTTAATTGAGAGGTAAACTCATGTCCAGGTAAGTTGAATGATACACCATAATTTCCACAGGGAATTGCTCATAAAACTGAGCGTTAGAGGTCAAGCCATTTAGCTATCTGTTTCTTGCACAATATTCATATTTTTACCGAGACCAGGGAAAGGAATGATAATGGTGCACCCTGTTCGTGGCTTGTCTTTGATATTCTTGGTAATATAATGTAGACTAGGAATATCACTTAGCCTAGGTAAACAACTCCTTGTTAACTTGAAATTAAGGTCTCCCTCCTTAACTTCTATGTTCACACGCATCCCACTTTTCAGAGAAGAGATTTAATTCAGAAAATCCCTCTTCACTGGAATACACCCAACTGAGCTTTCTGAGCTACCTCCTGAAAGGATGTTAATCCCCTAAATCCTTTAATCGTAGAACTGCAGTGGATGCTGAGCCACTCCACCCTTTGGACTGACTCCATAGCGTCTACCAGCATTTATAGAAAAGTTTTCCATAATCATGGGAGAACAAACTCTTCACTGACCACTTACTGAAACTTTTATTCTAAAAGTAAAGCCACAAAGGTATTGTGGGCCCAGAGGACCCAAGGCTGTGTTCCCTTGGATGTGGAGGTACAGGCACAGGTATCATCCACAGTAAGGATCATGTAAGCACTAACACACATTAGTCAGTGTGTGGCACTTGGCCAGTCTCTTATTTTCCAATTTAATCCTCACAAAAAACTCATGTGTTGTTTATTATTGTTATTATTATTATTATTATTATTATTATTATTATTATCATCTCTAGTTTGCAGACAGAACACTGTGGCTCAACAGAGTTAGTGACTTGCCCAAAGAAAAGGTGCCCAACTTCTAAGTGGATTAGATGCAGAGCAGATGACCCAGATCACATGCCCTCCATCCTAGTTGCAAGTTGTATTAAGTCTCCAGAGACGTATTATAAACCAGGAGCCTTGCTTTAGTACTGGGAAAAGAACCTGAAGTCACATGATACCAAAAACTGACTGGCACTTAGCAATCAGCAATCACCTGATGAACAAATAAATAGATTCTGTTACACCTTTTTGTCATCAAGACCAGTGGTTATATACCTTGGGGGATGCTTGGCAGACTTTTTTTTTTTTTTATTGTCACGATTGATGTGTGTATGTGGGGGGTTACTTTTACCTACTGGGCACAAGCCAGTGATCCTATAGTGCAAGGACAGCCTTCTGCAATAAAGAATTTTCAAATCCAAAATATCAATAGGTCCAAGGGTTGAAAACCTTGGTCTAGAATAAAGCCAGCCAAGCTGATAATTATAGACGATAAAGTTTCTGCCTTTAGATGTTTCTTAGAATCAAGACCATCTTTGGTTTCTAGATCTGTTCTTAACTTTGTCTATAGAGTGTCCCAAAAGTTGCCCATGAAGTAGCTGTATATAGGGGGAAAATGGGAAATTATAGCTAAATGTACCTTTATCCACAAAATATTCATTAGAAAATTTTACAAAATATTTACAAAACATTTTCTACATGTTGGCCACCTCTGTGTAAAATTTTATAATGTATATTTTGTAAATAAAGTCACATTTAGCTACAATTTCCCATTCTTCCTTCATGGATGGCACCTTATAGGCAAATGTTGGGACACCTTGCAGATTTCTGCATTTTTGTCTATATCTTGGACACTTGTCTTTTTTTACCTGACTTCACATACATAGGATTCATGGTCTGCAGGTTTTTAATTTCAAAGGACTGTGGATGAGTACCTGCTTCTTTTGATTTAGAATTCTTGCTCTGTAGTTACCTTTGATTTGCTGGGATAGTTTGGATAATTCCTTATTTTGAGCCAGTATGTTACAAGGAAGCATGAATTTGGTCATTGTTAGGGGGAGGTTGCAAAGAAGGTAAATTAAAGCTTGCTCTAAACCACACTATCTAAGTGGGAACACTTGTTGTGTAGCTTATGATCTTAAAGACAAGTCACTCTATCTCTCAGGCTCACTCTACTACCTTTTCACCTGTTATGTAGAAATAAAAATAGTACCTACTTGACTGAGTTGCTAGGAACATTATAAGAATTAATATGTGTAATGCACATTGCCTCACAACATATGAAAAGGGGCTTAACTTAATTTTTTTCTAGAAAGCTGGTTGCACTTCCATAGGCTAGTTTTGGAAAGTCAGGTTACACTCAACTAATGCAGATAAATGATTCTAATAAAATATTGCATTCAGATGTAGAATTCAAAGGTGATTATATTTAATATATCTGATGCAAACTAAAATCTTAATACTTTGAAGGGCACCACAGTTATTATAACTAGGTGAAATAGCTGGATTAAGATAAAAAGGAATCCGGGGGTATATTAATCTAGGGAATACATTTTAGCAAAGAAATTGATTTAAAAAAAATTTAATATCCTAAAAAAAAAAAAAGTTAATATCCTCTACTCTATCCCAAAACATACCCACACATCCACCCTCCAAAGTGGACCCATTGTTTTACAACTTACAAACTCCCTCTCAGTGTTTCAATAACTTATCCTCCTTTTTTTCCCCATATAAACATGTAATGACTTGCTAAAGGTAAAGATGCTCAGACTCCAAGTGGATTAGACTCACAGTAGTCTAAGCCAGATCGTATGATAAACTAACACATATAAAGCCAAACAAAACAGAAGTCATCTTTCTAAACACAGGACATAATTCTCTGAACAGCTCAGCACACAGTGAATTCTTTCCCTTCCTCTTACCTCTTCCAACACTATTTGACAATCAGTCCTGGAACTTGTTCTTATAATTTGGCTTGTATTACATTTTAAAAGATTGGGGAAGTGGTTTTGTGCTTTATTTCAACAATTTGCTTACACACAATAGGAATGAATGCAAAAGATGTTTTTTCTATTTTGATCAATCCATCCTGAAATACACTGTATTTTCTAGGTTTACTATACTTTGAAATGTTTGGCATTGCTATAAAGATAAATGTTTGTATTCATTTTAAATTTATTACTTAACCAGCATATAACAAACATTCAACAGATGCCTAGCACAATGCTAGCCACTTTTCATGGAATAAACTATAAAGCTGAATGGTATTCATTTAGCCTTGGGAAACGCCATGATTTTGTGGAAAGACAGGAAATTGTAGAGATAGGTCTCAATTTCTGGTTCCCTTATTTTCCAACTCTATGATCTTTGGGAGTTATTTAACTTCTCTAAGGCTTCATTTCCTAATATATAAAATGTGCATGTCATGATTTTTCTTTATGGGTTATTGTAAATCAGAGGATTGAATAGCACAGGCAAGGTTAGCATAATTCCTGATACATTTTAGGGTCTGTGTAAATGTTGGAGCTCCTTTCCCCTTTCTTTCTAATCACGTGTCCCTTCACTGTCCTCCGTCTGTCCCAGGGACTTATTTATAACCTGGGCAAGACTAGTACACATTTCTTTATAAAAGCACTCCAGAAACTAAAAAATCGCAGACTCATCCTTCATTTCTCCCTTTTTCTTCCTCTACTTGTTCCCAGTGGTTATCTCAGCAGCTCCCATCAACTGTACCTCTACCTCGTCTCGTACTCCTCAGCTGTCCCCCTCTTCTGCTCCCAACCCCTGGGAGTTACCACTGTCTCTCAAATGAATCACTGGGCAGCACCCTCCCTGTCTCTCCTGCTCCTCTGAGATCTGTCCCCACCCTGCATCAGCTATTATCAACTTTACAAGATTTATATACATCCTCCCCCTTGAGTTCTTTAATGACTTCCTGACTCAATTGTGATAAACCCACAGCCTCCCAATGTAACCTGCACAGCCTTGCTCCAACTTAGCTTGTACCACTCTTCCCTTGTCTTAGTCTTCCAATTCTATTGGCTCTGTGAACATAGCAAGTGTTTCGCCTTAGAGTCATTGTATTCACACACATTCCTTCCGCCTGAGGCCTACTCTTGCGATAGCTAGCTTCTCTGCGTCTCAGAGGTATCTCCCATAACCACAAGATCTAAATTAAATACCCTTTACATCACACTTTGTCTTCTTCAAAGCTCTTAACACAGATTGATATTTATGTGTTTCTTGTGTTTGTTGTTTATCTTTCCCACTCTATTATTAACTCCATGAAAGCAGGAAAATATTTATCTTTTTAAAACATATTATATCCCCAGTACATTCTCTCCTTCTCAAAACCCAGGGGAAACACAATGCATCTTTGTAGATAAAATGAACTGACTGCCATCAAAATTACACAGGGCCACCATATTGATAGTAAGGCAATGGGGATAAATAAACAGCAGAATTCTGAATTACTTCTTCTATCTGGAAAACACAGTTCATTAGGATGTGATCAGCACTTTTGTATGTATGGAGAAAAAGCAACAGACTATGATGCAAAATAAGAATCAATAAATACTTGTTAAATTAATCACGAGTTTAAGGTCTACCAAAGCGCAGAAGTAGTTTAAGGTCCCCTATTCCAGGAGAGACAAGTCTTAAATGCCAATTAAAATTACGTGGCTTAGCTAAGGTTATATTATACACAAAAGGGAAGACATCTCTTCTCTCTAGCTTTGTTAGTTTTAAATATTGTCACAGATTTAAATACAGAGAAAAATAAAAAAAACAGAACAAAAACCTAGCACACTAATTACTTCTCTCAGACAGAATGCTATAAGTCTTACCTGTCCTCTAAATGGTTAGCTATTAAAAACAAAGAAAAATTATAAATAAAATAAGTAACAAATAATAATATCTTCCTACCACTTGAGCGTCTTGCTGAGCTAGGGACTGTGGCAAGTGCTTTACATGAAATATTTCTATTTTATTTCTAACTTGAGTTTAAAATAGAAAATTTAACATCATAGTCAAGAATATGGACTTTTCAGTTGGGAAGTCTAGAGTCAAAAGTCTCAACCATTTGTAAATCTTCAGACAAATTAAAGCCTCTCAGCACTCATTTCCTTCTTTAATGATTAAAGGGCTACAATGTATGTAAAAGAGAACGGGTATATGTTGTTCACTTAATATTCTGAAGGGTTCTTGACTCCATGAGCTCATACTCGTATTTAACCATTCAGTAAGGTGAAGCTTAGAGGTTCAACAATTTGTTCCACACCTATTTTGTTCCAAAAACTGTTTTCTTTCCAATATACCCTTTTTGTTCATCTTTTGAAATATATCAGGTTTGGAACTCACTTCAAGAGGGGGACCCAAGTGTGCCCAGTCCAGAAGACACTCACCCCTTCCTTCCCTCCAACAGATCTGAGGACAACTCAACACACAAGGGTTAGACACAGATATTGGCAGAGAGAGTGGTAGCTTTTCCACCATGATTTAGAAGATTCACATGGCAACGTCTCTCTGAAAAAATCCCAAAAGGCCCTGCCAAAAGCCCCAAATATATTATTTTAATTTTTGAATCCTTTTTGTACTTTGCCACATTGCACATATTCCTTGATATAATACAAGAAACTGTAATCTGTTATCTATATTCCTGACTTAAACTCCAACTAGGAACTGTTTGGAAAAGAATTAAGAATGCACCAGAGAAATTTTGAAAGGATAAAGGGACAGTGTGAAACTTGCAAAATTGAGCAAAGGCAAAATATCACAGGAGAGGGTGTCCCTTTGTTCTCTATTTTCTCCCTACTTATTCTTTTTATTGATTCAATAATCATTATTGAGCATCTACTCTGTGCCACAAAACATAACCAAACACCAAATACAATCCTAGACAGAGCACAGAGAGGTTTAAGTGTTATAAACCAGGCAAGGCAGGGTAGGAAGAAATCAAAGTGTCTTACTTCATATTAAGTCCAAAAACTTGAGTCTACACACACTTGCTAAATACATTCTTAATAGAAGAGACTGGAATCAAAGCAATCATAGAATACAAATGACAGAATTGTGACAGCAGCAAACTCATAGCCTGTCCCTCTTGTCAAAAATGAGAAGGAAGTCTCTAGGTACAGAGGGAAAAAGCCCTTTTTGATCCTGATCCTCTAATAGTCCAAGCTAACAAAGCCAGCAAAGGAAAGTGTCCAAAGAAAGCAACTAACAGAAAAGCAGAACATACTCAACTCTATGCTCTGGTCAGTTCCACTAGAAACATGTTTCACTACAGTTTGTCTGACCTTTTTTCCAAATATATGCTTTCCTCCTCTTGAAAAAATACAGTGGATTTTTCCAGATGACATCACCATAACATTCAGTGGCAGCACCTTCAGCCATCCGCTTAGTTTATCTTTAGTCAATGGCAGTTTTGGCCAAAATAATACTCTACAGACCCTGGAGCTCTGAGAAAGTCAAGGAAGATTTAGAACTAACCAAGTTACCCTCTGAAAGCACCTGAAATAGGCCCATAGAAGCCTGGCTGCAAGGAAAAAAGGCATCATTTCTCATTCATTTAACGCTTATAAGACGAGAAGGCAATGTGCCTCCCCACACCTGGGGAAGCGGAACATCTCTCTTCTAGCCACTGGAGTTCTTAGTTTTCTTTCCATTCACTTGTGCTTCAACATTTTCTTCCTTTCATCATGGTATCAAGGAGCTTACATGCAGGAGGGCAAGGGACCAGCAAGTTAGCACACTCAACTATTTTACTCTGAAAGTTAGCCAATCATAGGGCACATTTAGGAGGATGTTACACATGAAGTTTCAACCAGGCATGAAGATAAAACTGATATGAAACCACAAAATGAAGGGAGCAGATCAAATATGCAGGATAATCGGAGGAATTATCAAAGAACATGCTCACTGGTTTCAAGAAGATATAAGGGTCATAGCAACAGAGGAAAGGGGATTTGTGAATAAGACTGTTTTAGGGAAGGGGTGCTACCTTTAACCTCAAGCCCAGTGAGAAGAGGTGGCTTCAGTAAATCCAATCTGAGATCTTGATCTGTGTTTCCTGTCACTAAAGTCACCACAACTTTCCACTGGGCGAATCCAGAGTGCACTGGAGGCAAGAGAGGGCTACTTCTTCAGAGAGAGACTGTAGTGAAGAGTTTGTCAGATACAGGTTATATGCTCATTTTTCACAAAACAGAGGTGGGCAAGAGGGGCAGAGGGCTGTCGTAGAGATATCTTAAGTCCTACTTACATGGATGAAGCTAGAACATAGTCCTCTTAGCAAAGTATCTCAAGAATGGAAGAAAAAGTATCCAATGTACTCAGCCCCACTATGAAGCTAATTTATAGCTGTCATATGAATGGTATAACCCAACTATAACACAAGAACATAGGGAAAGGGGCAAGGGTAGGGAGGGGGGGGCGGAGGGAGGGTAATTGGTGTGGCCACACCTACGGTGCATCTTAGAAGGGTACAGGTGAACTTTGCTAAATGCAGAATACAAATGTCTTCATATAATCACGGAGAAATTGCTGGGAGGACTATGTTAATCAGGTTGATGAAAATAGTTAAGATTGTATATGAAGCCAGCACATTGTACCCCTTGATTACACTATTGTACACAGCTATGATTTAATGATAAAGATAATAATAATAAAAAAAAGGACTTCTAGGAGGCAAAGAAGTTTCCACGTGGAATAGAATGACAGGTGAAGCAGCCTGCAAAAGAATGCAATGCTTCACTTGCTTTTTCCACAGGATTTGTGGGAGGAGATGGGTTGCAGTTCTGAGGCTGGAAATCTTCAAAGAACCCAAAAAATGCTTCATTAGGGAAGAAGTCAGCTTACTCCTCTACCAGTCCCACGAGGTAGCCAAGCAAGAACTGCCTACAGACAGAGCTGGTGAGTCAGAGACGATGTGGCACAGCCAGCAGAAATGAATCCACTCCTAGGCAGCCACCAACTAAATGTAGTATTTAGGGAAAAGAAACAAATATTTAACTTTGAATGAGATTTGAAGCACTGATAAATATCTTAGACAGGACATTTAAAATGTCTGAATGAAGATGAAGCCTTTATTTTTCTTGTGAGTATCACCAGCCTGTTTACCACCATTGAGTGGGCAGAAAATCCAGTAGGAATTGCCCATGTTTTGTGGGGAAAGTTGAAGAAAAGACCAACACCCCCCCCAACACACACATACTTCAAAAGAACAGTGAAAACAAAAATAAAGTTTGCATTTTAATTATATTATGAATTGTCCTTAACATACCAATTACAAATCAATCCAATATTAGTTGAGTGTCAATCATTGTCATGCACAAATGAATACCATATTGACTAAGTCCTACCATGGTGTTGCAGCCCATATAGCCGATCGCTAGGAGGAATGACAGTTCTAAGAAATACTTGTGTAGCTCAATAATGGAACATTATTAGTGAAAAGGGCACGGAGAGGGATTTAGCTCTCCTAACAAGCATGAGAGCTCATGAGATGAGAGCAGGGGTGAATGGGCAGTGTCTACACCTGTGTTGTTGAGAGGCACGAGATCAGCCTTTTATTAGGCTGAAGGAGAAGGCAGTCAGGAGCATGCCCATTCTATTGCAGACTCGCTTTCTCTGACTCTGTTTCCTCTCCTGCCAGCAGAACACCAACACGGTGTCTCTCTGCTGAAGATTACCAAGCTCTGCTAAAGATTGTCAAGATCTATTCTAAGACTGCTTTACTCTCTTAAAGACTCTCTCTCTCTCTCTCTTTCTCTCCCCTCTGCTAAAGTAAATAGTCTTCAGGCACCTAAGAGCAATTGTTCCTGAGCAAGGTAGCTTAGCAGTCTGTGTCTAGAACCTAGATAAGCCAGAGCCAGAGACCTGGCCAGTCCCAGGTCCTGACAAGCAGTGGCAGTGGTAGGCTGTGACACCACAGGACTTCTGCCTGCAAAGAGTTCTAAGCGGAGGCTGCCTTGATACAACCTTCAAAGCAGATCAATATCAAAATGGAAAATATATTCTTTAGGTAGATCCTACCTGGGTTTGAATTCCAACTGTTCTATACACTGGCTGGAGATCATTACCCAATTCTTTTGCATCTCAGTTCTCCATTTCTATATGACACTGATAGTGTGATCGACACTAGAAGATTGTCAGGAGGATTTGAGAAAGATGTATGTAAGCCACACGGTACCTATCTTGACCCACAAAATCTCAAAAAGTAGTGGGGGACATTACCAACAGGATGGAGATATGGCTAGTGTCCAAATGAGACAAATGACTATTGCTATTAAATGTTACTGTCATACAATTCAAAATGAAAGACTACACAATAGAAATGATCAATTAATCTCTCAATAACTTAAGTCTCACTACTCAATTTTTGTACAGGCTACAAAAGTTCTCCTTCCTCCAACTGTAATATTTTTATTTCCTAAACTTTTATTATATAAATAATCAGTACCATATGATCTAGGATTTAATTACCTCATTTCTTATGCTTTAATTCTCTTCTTGCACAAAAACTTATCTCCAAATTATATTGGAATAGTTTATCAAAGACAGGGCAGGCAAAGCGTTTTGAAGTATTTTCTAGAATGTTTAAGATTGTCAACAAATATAGACAGAACTGAAAAGAAAGGAAGTAGGTTTTAAAATATATCATGGTGTAAAAATACAGGCAAGTCGCAGGCTCTCTAACCACAAACATTAACATAGCCCTACTATGAAGCTAATTTATAGCTTTCATATGAAGGCTATAACCCAATTATGGCACAAGAATACGGGGAAAGGGGTAAAGGAGGGAAGGGGAGGGGGAGGGTGTGTGGAGAGAGGGTAAATGGTGGGACCACACTTATGGTGCATCTTAGAAGGGACAGGTGAAACCTACTAAATGCAGAACACAAATGTTTTCACACAATAAATGAGAAAATCCCATGAAGGTTATGTCGAACAGTTGGATGAAAATATTTTAGATTGTATATGAAACCCACACACTGTACCTCATGATTGCACTAGTGTACACAGCTATGACTTAACAAAAAATAAAAATTATTTAAAAAATTAAAAAAAGAAAGACTGTTGAGAACAAGAATGAATTAACATGGTCTGGATGCACTTGCAGGTCACACTGTTGATCTCTCCCGTTAATATTCAGTCAAGTTCTGTTTTAACAACAGTTTCTGGTTACTTGGGAGGTAGAGAAGAAGAAGGAGCTTTGTAGCACATCTGAGACTATGTCCTAGAGATATTAAGACAATCAGAAGCATCTAGAGCAGTGGTTCTCTACCTTCCTAATGCTGTGGCCTTTTAACACAGTTCCTGTGAGTTGCGACATACAGGCTGAGAACCGCTGATCTAGAGGAAAACAATCAAGCCAGGTAAAAAATCAAGGCTAGAAGAACATCAGGGAGTGCAGTGAACTTTCAAAGGGCACAGAGTAGCAATTTGGGCCTATTTACCCACATCTCAATGGACTAGGAGCTTCCAGCTGACAGCTGGGTTGCATATCCTCCACAAACTCCTAGAAACTACTTGTAGTATTATCAGCCAGTCCAGTGGCTAAAGAGATGTAGTGGACATATTTCAAATAGAGAAAGATGGAGTATCAGTGTTCCTATACCACATACACACCCCAGTCCTTCACTCTGACCATGACCATCAACCATTTCCAGCACAAGCTGAGTAGTCCACTATTGGCTGTGTTCCTGCAAAGAGTTGGTGACCCCATGACGGGGATGTCATAAAGGGAATTTGAATTTTAGATGGAATAGTAAGCATTAGACCAGATAATTTCTAAACTCTAACTTGAATACCTAAGATAATAGGTTGATATATCTGTTGACTGAACCAAACGGATTTACTTGAGGAAGGCTGTGGAGAAAGGAGGTAAGATAAAGTGGTGGAGCCTCCTTGTGGGATAGCTGAGAAATCTTGGGTAAACAGAGTTGAGGAGGAAGCAGGCCTAAGGCACAAATGTGTTATGATAAGTGATAACCGAAGCTTGAAGACGATGGTACAAGGTCACTATGGGGGGGATGATTATAAGCACAGGTAAGAAGCCAGTGGACCAGCCAAGAAGCTCTTACAATGACTTTATTGTGGAGGGTCAGAATCAGGAAAGAGAAGATTAAATTCAAGAGATGCTACAGAGTCAGGTGCGGTGGCTCACGCCTGTAATCCCAGCACTGTGGGAAGCTGAGGAGGGAGAATTGCTTGAGCTTGGGAGTTCAAGACTTGCTTGAGTGAGAGTGAGACCCCAACTCCTAAAAAAATGAAAAACCCAGCTGGCCACGCAGCGAGCACCTATAATCCCAGCAGTTTCCAGAGGCTGAGGCAGCAGGATGCCCACAACTCGAGTTTGAGGTTGCAGTGAGCTATGATGCCATTGCACTTTGCTCAGGGCATAGGGTGAGACTTTGTCTCACTGACAACAAAAAGCAAAGAAATAAAAATAAAAAATAAGCAAGGAAATAAAAGAGAGAGAGAGAGATGCTATAGAGCCAGTTCCAAGGGTTGAGTGGTGGGACATTTAGACAATCTCTTCATAATCTCTACCAGAGCCCCCAAGCCTCTCTAATAAAAACAAAACAATAATAACAATAACGTATAATTATTCGGTATTTGCTCCATCTTATGTGTACGTAATTTTAAGCAACTACAAAAAACTATTATTCTGTAACAGATACACCATATAAAAACAATGTCTGCTCTGCCCCCTGCCTCTGCCTCCACCTCCCCCACCATAAAGTCCTTTCAACCAGCAAATCGGTTCCCAAACACAGATTTCTGGGACCTCAGAAGTTTCTGATTCAGCAGATCTGTGTTGGGGCACAAGAACCTACATTTCTAATAAATTCCCAAAGACTCACTAAGCCCCTCACATTCTAAAAATTCTACAGCGTCCATGGTTAAAGATGACTTATAGCTGGAATAAGAGGGAAATAGAGATACTCAGTTCTTGAACACTGTTGAGGTGGGACCTAGAGCTCTACACAGGATCTGAAGTTTTTAAAAATAGGGTCAGTTAAGACAAATCAAGAAATCTCCAAATCAAACCAGAGGAGCGAAAAACAAGTGCTTCCAATGTGGTCAGACTGGCCACTCCAGAGAAGACTGCCCCCAGCAATACCAATGGCTGGGCAAGCCACCTGGCCCCTGTCCAGAATGCAAGGGTGACCACTGGAGGGTGGCCTGTCCCCAGAGGCGAAGGCGTCCTGGAACAGGGACCCCATGGGAGCCCAAACTGGACTGAGAGTGCCCGGGGCAAATTCTC
>CAUYRH010148251.1:0-10661 GCA_963574655.1 Perodicticus potto | reverse complement strand
GGGTGAGGGAGGGAAGGGGAGGGAGAGTGTGGGGGGAGAGAGGATAAAGGGTGAGATCACACTTGTGGTGCATATGTGAAGGGTCAGGAGAAAACTTCTAAACACGGATCAAAATTGTTTTCACATAGTAAATGAGAAAATCTCATGAATGTTATATCAATCAGGTTGATAAGAATATCTCCGATTGTATGTGAAGCCCGCACACTGTACTCCATGACTGAATTATTGTACACAGCTCTGACTCAAGAAAAAAAAAACAAAACTCTGCCTTTTTGAAATGATTAAGTCATTTTACCTCCAAACCAGTCCTGAACTGCTCTCTACGTGACCCTGAGTCATGTCCTCCATAGTCTTTCTTCGTAAGCAGGTACCAACACACATAAATGTGAGGATAAAAGCATGTGACAAGTATAATGACGTTGGGTTTAAATTTTCGACCTGTGTTTCAGATGCTCCCCAACACCCCCTGCAGTGTCCCCGCGAGTCATTGAGACAGAGGTGGCCGAATCCGTCTGGTGTCCAGTCGCTCTGAGCCGGGAGGTGCTGCGCCCCTGTGTCGCTGGAGGCGGGCCTGCTTTCTAAAATATTTTACTATTGAAGAAACAAGATATAATTCCATAAAAACTTTAATAACAGTTAAATATTAAAAGATCTAGAACAATAGACTGCATAGAAAAATAAGAAGTTGGTGTAAGATGGATTGATGGAGTCAGTAATGACCCTGGAACTTGGTAAAACACAGCCGCCCCGGAGCACCGCGGGCGATGCACCTGCCGCGGCCTCTGCTGGGGCACAGCCCCCCGCCGGGTGCTGGGTGCAACCAAGGGTTGGGCTGTCAGGGACTGCGTCCGTGGGTGTCACCTCGCAACCAAGGCAAGGAAGGAGGGTGCGGGCCTCGGGGGCTGTCGCCAACGCCGTCCTTAGCGGTCCGGGCGATGAGCTGCCACGAGGAGCCGGAGACCCTCACTCAGCTGTGAAGGGGCAGCGCGTAATAGGTGAGTTACAGGAGGCGCTGGGAGTTAATCTCGGAAGGGTGGCAACCTGTAGCCAGTTTGAATATGCCCCCAATACAGAGCGGCTCATGGAGAATCGCTACACCGATGTACAGTCTCAGGTGAAACTCCTAATACAGCCTCATCGAGTTAGAACAAAGGCAAAAAAAGAACAACTTTCAAAAGTCCAGAATGTGAGCTGGCAGATAACACCGATCTCATAGAGGAAATTCCTCGGGGTTGGAGCTGAGTTGATGTTGTCGAGCATTTAACCAAACTGGCTCCAAAGGTGACAAATACACTTGGAAACTGGGATGAGGGAAGGAAAGTCGTAAAAGTCAACTGGGTTCAGTCTTTGAGGAGATTTTTTATAAAACTTTTTTTGTATGTTTCTTACATCAAAAATGTATGCTGAAAGTTCGCTAAGAGATCTGTTTGTATTAAATTATTTTCACAAACTTGCCTTAACAAAGGATGAAAATGATGCGGTTTAGCATACTTTAAGAAGCCTGTTTAGCTTTATAAATGGAAAAAAAAACAGGGAAAATAATCAGCTTTAATTTATGTGATCATGTTCTAGTGGATGTGATATTTTTTAAAGGAGTCTGAAGCCCTTTCCAAACTGTCACCTCAGTGGAGCAGAATATTGACTCAACAGTTATGCCATAGCAGAATCCATCTTAACAGCCCTCTCATCTAATATAAAGTCTTCATCTCCTCTTTTGCTTAATTACTTCAGAGAAATTTAAATACCAGCATTTGAATATCATACATGGCACTCTCTATAGCTCATTTTAATTTTCAAAAGTAACAGCTTCTCGTTAATAAGCTGATATACAGTTATACTTTGCTCTTGATTGGGGTCAAAAAGTTTGATCATGACAGCTTTCAAGGGGATGTGGAATAGGATAACACAAAGCCAAATCTGCCAAATATTTTATAACCCTTTTGATAAGAAGTGCTGCCTCTTATTTATATTTCTTTATGCTGCATACACCAGGATATGAGTAAAAGATGCCTTAATATTTAATTGTTGTATTGTTGGAAACAGTGATTTTAGTAAATTTTTATTTATTTGCTAAAAAGGAAAAAGATAACTATGGAACAATGCATATCTGACACACCAAAAGCTACTTAAGGTTGCTAAAGAGTTGATTCTTTTGATTCTGCCACAAATATTAGAAAAAATACTAAAAACTCTTTCCTCTGTTCCTGTCTCAGAGGCCTCATCTGCTTATTCTCACCTTCAATACAAAGGCACTTCCATAATTTGCTTCATAATATATCCCAGGGAATATCCCATAATTAGCTAACCCTTTCCAACTCTACATCTTGGATCACACAATAAATTCAGTGAGGAATTCATACCAATGGATTAAATCGTGAACATGCAAGTGTAACAGGAATTGCTAGAAAGGGATTTAGTCCTGATGGGACATTTGGTGCACAAATCACCCAGTGTAAATGCGCAGACCACATAGTGAGTGAAAGGATCATTCCCAAGGCATTAGCCACAAGCTGGAAAAAACACAGGGCATGAGGGAGACATATCCCTGTCTCCCTGACCTATCATCAACAGTTAAAGTTCAGGCGTGAATAAGAACCCCACACAGGCATTAATTCCCAAGCCTGTTCTGGGATCTGAAGAATCTGAAGAGAGACCTGATCAGAAAAGGAATAGAAGACCAGAGTAGAGACAGGCCTAGCAGAAACAGGAAGGAATAGAAGACCAGGGTACAGAGGGACATAAAGAAACAGGAAGGGAAAGAAGACCAGGGTACAGGTGGACATAAAGAAACAGGAAGAAATAGAAGACCAGGGTTCAGAAGGACTAACAGAAACAGGAAGGAATAGAAGACCAAGGTACACAGGGACATAATAGAAACAGGAAGGAAGAGAAGACCAGGGTACAGAGGGACATAAGGAAACAGGAAGGAAAAGAAGACCAGGTTACAGAGGGACATAAAGAAACAGGAAGGAATAGAAGACCAGGGTACAGGGGAACATAATAGAAACAGGAAGGAAGAGAAGACCAGGGTACAGAGGGACATAATAGAAACAGGAAGGAATAGAAGACCAGGGTACAGGGGGACATAATAGAAACAGGAAGGAATAGAAGACCAGGGTACAGAGGGACATAAAGAAACAGGAAGGAAAAGAAGACCACGGTACAGTGGGACATAATAGAAACAGGAACAAATAGAAGACCAGGGTACAGGGGAACATAATAGAAACAGGAAGGAATAGAAGACCAGAGTACAGAGGGACTAATAGAAACAGGAAGGAAGAGAAGACCAGGGTACAGAGGGACCCAGCAGAAACAGGAAGAAGAGAAGACCAGGGTACAGAGGGACCTAATAGAAACAGGAAGGAATAGAAGACCAGGGTATAGGGGGACATAATAGAAACAGGAAGGAATAGAAGGCCAGGGTACAGTGGGACATAATAGAAACAGGAAGGAAGAGAAGGCCAGGGTACAGAGGGACCCAGCAGAAACAGGAAGGAATAGAAGACCAGGGTACAGAGGGACTAATAGAAACAGGAAGGAAGAGAAGACCAGGGTACAGAGGGACCCAGCAGAAACAGGAAGGAAGAGAAGACCAGGGTACAGAGGGACATAATAGAAACAGGAAGGAATAAAAGACCAGGGTACAGAGGGACTAATAGAAACAGGAAGGAATAGAAGACCAGGGTACAGAGGGACTAACAGAAACAGGAAGGAAGAGAAGACCAGGGTAAAGAGGGACTAACAGAAACAGGAAGGAATAAAAGACCAGGGTACAGAGGGACATAATAGAAACAGGAAGGAATAGAAAACCAGGGTGCAGAGGGACCCAGCAGAAACAGGAAGGAATAGAAGACCAGGGTACAGAGGGACATAATAGAAACAGGAAGGAATAGAAGACCAGGGTACAGAGGGACTAACAGAAACAGGAAGGAATAGAAGACCAGGGTGCAGAGGGAACCAGCAGAAACAGGAAGGAAGAGAAGACCAGGGTACAGAGGGACTAACAGAAACAGGAAGGAAGAGAAGACCAGGGTACAGAGGGACCCAGCAGAAACAGGAAGGAATAGAAGACCAGGGTACAGAGGGACTAACAGAAACAGGAAGGAATAGAAGACCAGGGTACAGAGGGACCCAGCAGAAGCAGGAATAGCATGAGTTACAGCCCAGAGTATGGCAGGAATACCACCTAAATGCTTAAAAGAAATATTTAAGCCTGGTGGGGTGGCTGACGCCTGTATCCTAGCACTCTGGGAGGCCAAGACAGGCTAATTGCCTGAGTTCACAGTTTCGAGACCAGACTGAGCCAGAGCAAGACCTCATCTGGAAAAATAGCTGGGTGTTGTGGCAGGTGCCTGTAGTCTCAGCTACTTGGGAGGCTGAGGCAAGAGAATCACTTAAGCCCAAGAGTTGGGGGTTTGGGGGTTGCTGTGAGCTGTGAAGCTGCAGCACTTTACCAAGGGAGACATAGTGAGAGACTCTGTCTCAAAAAAAAAAAAAGGGAAATATTAGAAAAACATCTAAAAGTAGCTAGAATATGAGGATAATATAGGATCTTAAGTAGATTACTGAGAAGCACTAATTTATGCAACAAATATTTCCAGAACATCATCTGTATTCCAGGCATCATTCTAATTTTAGAGATACATGAGTTATCAAAATAATTATAGCTTTACAGCATCAGTGGAGTCCCAGTGATGGCAGGGACACCCCCCCACACACACGCAGAGAAACATATATGCACACACATACATTATAACTACATATGTATATATGGTGGCAAAAAGAAGGGGGGGATTGAAAGTCATGGACAGAGGATGCAAAAGGTAGCAATTTTAAAGAAGGAAAGGTAAGGAAAGACTCTCTAGAAGGTGCCATTTTATAAAATAATTAAATGAATAAAAATTATCCTCTTCTTCCTCTTGTGTTCTGATGGGGAGGGGGGAAACTCACTGCATGATAATTATTATCACACTTGCATTACTTCACCCAATCTACTCTAATGTTGAATTCAGGATCCAGTTTTGTACTGAAGGTGTCCATAAAGAATAGGGCTCCATGAATTCTGGTCTCCTCATGAAGGAAAGGGATTGGTGTTACCAAATAGTATCACATTCTCCTCAGAAATGGAGCAGGTAAAAGATTACCAGCAAACACTGTGGTCTAGGATGAAAGGGACAACTCATTCATTATTCACTCATCCCCATGTTTATTAAACACTATCACAAACCAGACTTTAACAATTTCATGGGACATAGGAGAAATTTATCTTCTGTCTTCCTGGAGCTTAAAGTCCAAATGGATCCAATCTACACACTACGATGACCATAGAGGCACAGTTCAGATCCACATCAGAAGTCAGCAGAGTCATTTAACAACAAAACTGAGATTTAGAGAAGAAAGAGTTAGAAAGACATGAACTGGGGTCAAGGAATGGCTGTTTTATGCTGAAGTAGAATGGCCCAGTTCCAAAAAGATCTTAGAATGTTTAACCAAAGAAAAGATGAAGGGAGGGGAGGGGAGGGGGGAGGATGGGTGGAGGGAGGGCAATTGGTGGGATCACACCTATGGTGCATCTTAGTAGGGTACTGGTGAAACTTATTAAATGTAGAGTATCAATGTCTTTTTATAGTGATTAAGAAAATGCTATGAGGGCTATCTCTCACAGTACGATCAAAATGTTTTTGATTGTATATGAAGCACATTCTGCCCTATGATTGCACCAATGTACACAATTATGATTTAATAAAATTATTTTTAAAAAGACTATATTAGGAGAAAACAGTTTTTTTTCCTATTATACAATAATGTATACAATCAAGTACATAAATCTCAAAGGTATAGCTCCATGATTTTTAAAATATATGTATATACCAATGTAATAAACATCAAATGATGACACAGAACATTTCCAACACCACAGAAATGTTCCTAGTATGACTGCTCACTTAACATTCACTTATCTCTGGAGACAACTTCTATCACCATAGATTAGTCTTGCCTTTCTCAGTCCTCATATAAGTGAGATCATTCTGTATACGCTCTTTAGTCTGTCTCCTTTTGCCCAAATTTTATGTCCATAGGGTAGTAGCTTATTCTTTTCTAAAATACAGTTGTGTAGTATTTTATTGTATGAATGTACCATAATTTAAAAAAACTATTTCTGCTATTGATTAACATTGGGTTATTTTCGGTTTTGTGCTATTATTTTGCATACCTTTAGTGGACACACCCATTCATTTTCCTTGAGTATTGTTGAAGTCAAAACAATCATGTAGAGATTAACCTTTACATTTAACTTTTTGGGAGGAAGACAGAATTGTAAGATTAGGTGTGGTGGCTCATACCTATAATCCCAGCAACTTTGGGAGGCTAAGGCATGAGGATCACTTGAGGTCAGGAGTTTAAGACAAGCATAGCAAGATAGCAAGATCCTGTCTTTACAACATAGCAAGATCCTGTCTTTACAAAAAATAAAAAGGAATTAGCTGAGTGTGGTGGATCAGGAGGCTGATACAGGAGGATTGATTGAGCCCAGTGGTTTGAGGCTGCTGTGAGCTATGATTGTGCCACTGTACTCCAGCCTGGGCAACAGAATGAGACCCTGTCTCCAAAATATAATCCTTAAAATATATCCTTACACCAAATAAGGATAACTACCATTTCACAAGTCTTCTGTTTCAGTAACATATACGTGGATGTGTGCACTTGGTTGTAGCATAAACTATATTGCTCTTCATGTGGCATAATAAAGCCACAGTTCCAGGGACAGGCTTTTGTTATCTTTGGCTTGATATGTGGAGCACAAGAGAAGATGGCCCCTTAGGAACGAGAATGAATAAAGACTTTTGTGGACCAACTAAGATTTTTGTAAACCTTATGCTTCTTAATGTTTTGTGCAGGACTTCACAGAGTATGAGTTAGTTTCTGTAAGTATACCTAGCCTCCTGTAAGCTTATTCTTCCAAATGAGAAGGGGAGACTGGCATTGTACAGCTATAGAAGTTGATCTCGCTTTTCTACACGCATTCCAGCCCATCACATCCACTTCCTCTGTGAGAGTTTACTGGCTTGCTTCAGTGACCACTGGGTACATCCAGGATGTTGTAAACTACCACATTACCCCAAAGAGAACTGCCTCTGAAGTCAATATCAAAGAGAAGTGAAATGTCAGATTCATTCTGCATGCTTTAAAACTCCGTGTGCCATATGGTCACCTCTTCTTCTGGTAATAAAGTACATTGCGGATGTACTTTGAAAGCTCATTAAATATAAACAGTACCCCAAATTATTTTCAACTTACAAGATGTTCTCAATATGAAATTATTGCTTTACCCAGAGAACAGTGATTCTTGCATGGTTTTAACAGCTGAAAATACTCAATAACCAGAAACACATAGAAAATTAAGCAATTTTTCACAGTACCCTGAGCAAAGTTACAGAAAGCTTTCATTAATTTCATCACGCTTGCATAGTTAGCATTAAATTCCAAATTTAGTCTCAAGAGCCGGTCTTAGGTAATGGCCCCAGATGGGTCATGGATATCACAGTGGCCTTGGGAAACCTTCTGTCCTTGGTCACCCATGGCCTGAGGTCCTTAGGGTGATGGTTTGATTCCAGTAGCACGTTTGATCCAAGTGTGCTGAACCTTGCTGGAGATGTCAGACTACACAGAGGCTGCAAGATCATCCAGGTGCAAGGGTATGTGGCAAAAATCAGCCCAATTGAATGGATTTATAAGACTTGATATAAAGATCTTTCCTCATCAACTGACATTTTCTTTCTCTTCAAGCATATCAGAAGCTAAGCCTTCCTTTGATAGATGTATTCTTAAAAGATCATGAACCTTAAATTTGTTATTATTTTTTTAGAGGCACAGTCTATGTTGCCTGGGCTGGAGTGCAGTGGGCTATTCACAGGCATAATCATAAGACACTGCAGCCTCGAACTCCTGAACTCAAGTCATCATCCTGCCTTCACCTCCCAAGTAGCTAGGACTATGGGTACCACTATGCCAGCTCTGATGCATTGAATTTGGGTTCCTCTTGTCTAAACTCCAGCATCAGTTTTATAAATGCTCATTCCTGATTGCTCCTCAGTAAGCAAATGTCTCCCAAGAACTTAGCTTATTTATTTATAAGTTGACAGATTAAAAATTGTATATATTTATCTTGTATAAAATGTTCTTCTTCTTCTTTTTTTTTTTGAGACAGAGCCTCAAGCTGTTGCCTTGGATAGAGTGCCGTGGCATCACAGCTCACAACAACCTCCAACTCCTGGGCTCCAGCAATTCTCATGCTTCTGCCTCCCAAGTAGCTGGGACTACAGGCGCCAGCCACAATGCCCGGCCATTTTTTGGTTGCAGCCGTCATTGTTTGGCAGGCCCGGGCTGGATTCGAACCCACCAACTCAGGTGTATGTGGCTGGCGCCTTAGCCACTTGAGCCACAGGCGCCGAGCCTAAAATGTTCTTTTGAAATACGTATACATTTATTCGTGATCTAATTTACATGTGCATTAACTCACATACTTTTCATTTCTTTCCGATAATAACACTTAAAATACATTCTCTTAGCAATTGTCAAGAATATAATACATTGTTATTAACTAGAGTCAGCATGTTGTACAGTACATCCCCTGAACTTATTCCTCCTAAGTGAAATTTTGTATTCTGTTACCAACATCTCCTCAACCGCCCTTACTCCTGCCCCCCAGCCTTGGTAACCACCATTCTACTCTGTACTACTGTGTTCAACTTTTTAAAGTTCCACTCATAAGTGAGATCTTGTGATACTTGTCTTCTTGTGCCTAGCTTATATCACTAATGTCCTCCAGGCCCATCGATAGGCCACAAATGATTCCCTTTCTTTTTGATGGCTAAATAGTATTCTACTGTGTATACAAGTCACATTTTCTTGTCCCTTTATCCATAAATGGACATGCAGGTCTATTCCGTATCTTGGCTGTTGCAAATAATGCTGAAATGCGCACGGGAGCCTGGGTATCTTTTTAAAATGCTTATTTCATTTTGGGGGGACTATACAGGGTGGTCATAAAGTTCATGTGCAATTTAAAGAGTTACAACTATATTTAAATTGCACATGAACTTTACAGTCACCCTGTATATGTGGTAGTGGGATCACTGGGTCATATGGTAGTTCTAATTTGAATATTTTTAGGAACCTCCATGCTGTTTTTCATGACCGTACTGATTTACATCCCCATCAATAGTGTACAAGTGTTTCTTTTCCCCCACATTCTTGCTGACTTGTTATCTTTCATACTTTTTTTTTTTTTGAGACAGAGCCTCAAGCTGTCACCCCTGGGTAGAGTGCCGTGGCTTCACAGCTCATAGCAACCTCCAACTCCTGGGCTGAAGTGATTACCCTGCCTCTGCCTCCCAAGTAGCTGGGACTACAGGAGCCTGCCACAACGCCCAGCTATCTTTTTTGGTTGCAGCCGTCATTGTTGTTTGGCGGGCTGGGGCTGGAATCGAACCCGCCAGCTCAGGTGTTTGTGGCTGGCGCCTTAGCCGCTTGAGCCACAGGCGCCGAGCCTAATCTTTCATCCTTTTGATAATGGTCATTCTGATAGATGTGAGGTGAGCTCTCGTTTGTGGTTTTAATTTGCATTTCTCTATTGATTAGTGATCTGACCATTTTTCATATACTTGTTCATTTTCTGTATACCTTCTTTTGCAAAATAGCTTTCAGATCCTTTGCCCATTTTTTACTCTGGTCATTTGTTTTCCTACTATTTAGTTCTTTGAGTTTCGTATGTATTTTGGATATTAACTCCTTATTGGATGCATAGTTCGTAAACATTTTCTCCCATTCCATAGGTTGTCTCTTCATTCCGTTGATTAAAAGTCAGTTTCTTCACTGTGAAGAAGCTTTTTCATTTGATGCAATCCCATTTGACTATTTTTTTCTTTTATTGCCTGTGCTTTTGGTGTCATATTCAAAACTCATTGCCCAGATCAGTGTCATGGAGCTTTTCTTCTATATTTTCTTCTTACAGATCCTACATTTAAGTCTTTAGTCCATTTTGAGTGGATTTTTATATATGATGTGAGATAAAAATTTCACTCTTCTTCCTTTTCCTCAACACCATTTATTGAAGAGATTATCTTTTCCCCATTGTGTGATCTTGGCATTTTTGTTGAAAATCAATTGCCTGTAAATGCATAGATTTATTTACAAACTTTCTATTCTGTTCCACTGGTCTATGTGTCTGTTTTTATGCCAGTACCATGTGGTTTTGATTCTATAGCTTTGTATTGTATTTTGAAATAAGGTAGTGTGTTGCCTTCACCTTCTTTCCTTCTTTCCTCTCTTTTCCTCTCCTCTCCTCTCCTCTCCTCTCCTCTGTTCTCTTCTCTCTCTCTCTTTCTTTCTTTCTTTCTTTCTTCCTTCTCAAAATTGCTTTGGCTATTTGGGATCCTTTGGGGTTCCATATGAATTTTAGTGTTGCTTATTCTATTTCTGTTAAAAATGTCTTTGGAATTTTGACAAGAATTGCATGGCTTAAAGAAAGATGGAGACTTTACCTCTTTCATGTTTACATGGATGGAGCTGGAACATATTCTTCTTAGCAAAGTATCTCAAGAATGGAAGAAAAAGTATCCAATGTACTCAGCCCTACTATGAAGCTAATCTATAGCTTT
>CAUYRH010148247.1:0-12565 GCA_963574655.1 Perodicticus potto | reverse complement strand
TTCTTAGCAAAGTATCTCAAGAATGGAAGAAAAAGTATCCAATGTACTCAGCCCTACTATGAAGCTAATTTAAAGGTTTCATATGAAGGCTATAACCCAACTATAGCACAAGAATATGGGGAAAGGGGCAAGGGAGGGGAGGAGAGAAGTTGGGGTAGAGGGAGAGTAATTGGTGGAACCACACCTATGGTGCATCTTAGAAGGGTACAGGTGAAACTTATTAAATGCGGAATACAAATGTCTTCATAAAAAAACTAAGAAAATGCTATGAAGGCTATGTTAAACAGTTTGATGAAAACATTTCAGATTGTATATGAAACCAGCACATTGTACCCCTTGATTGCAGTAATGTACACAGCTATGATTTAATATAAATAAATAAATAAATAAATATTAAGGAAATAGAAAATAAATGTGTAGAATAAAGCCATAACTCATATCTTTGAAAATACAAATAAGGAGAGTTAGCTATGTCACTAGAAAGGCCCATATGCCAGTATGTACAATAGTATTGGAGTTTATGTCAGTCTCCAACAGGAAAATTACAATATACACTAGTGTTCTGGATTAGCTTATACTATCTGCAACAGAGAATTACCTTTCAGAAAACAGCTTCTGACATGCTCCTCGGCCCTGGAAAATACAGCATTACCACAGGCCATATCACGTGACCATATAGCTAGAACTACCTATGATGAACTTGGTTCTTTCAGAACCATCAAGTCATAAGGTCAGACAAACCCAGAACCAGTCTTACAGGGCTATCATGGGGACAGATGACCTAATTAAACTGCACGAGTGAGTAGTCCCCATCTCATCAACTACCTTTGCCCCATCCTCAGCTCAAAACCATATCCATGTGGGAGCCATGGAAGTGCACTACTCAAATCTCCTTTTTTTGTTTGTTTGGGGTTTTTTGCAGTTTTTGGCCAGGACTGGGTTTGAACCCACCACCTCCGGTATATGGGGCCAGCACCCTACTTTGAGCCACAGGCACCACCCTCAAATCTCCTTTTGACAAAGAATTTTCT
This sequence comes from Perodicticus potto, assembly GCA_963574655.1. NCBI lineage: Eukaryota > Metazoa > Chordata > Mammalia > Primates > Lorisidae > Perodicticus > Perodicticus potto. The sequence goes on along the minus strand of CAUYRH010148247.1, from coordinate 11,534 downwards.
CTAGGATTGACATTCTTCAGCTACAGCCCTTTTAAAAGCAAATGCAATATTTAAACCCGAAACACTCTCCTTGGGCACCTACAGCCAATGATCAAACATTGGGACAAGTCTGGGACAGATATTAGGGTCTAGCCATTTCTTCCCACCATGGTTTTACCTATGGATCCTCCTTATACTCAAGTTCCTGTCGGGTGGGCCAAGACTTTCTTAGAGCTGTGCTGCAGTCTGAGGCTCTTACCAATTCTCCCTTCCCAATTTTTAGTTTCATAGGTTTCAGCTTTACATTGTGGTCTAAAGGCTTTTGCTAATTATTTCTGCTTCTTATTTTTATCTTTCACAGAGATTTTTACAAGTATATCTCTTGTACTGCTAACCAACCTTGGTGTCTGCTTCAAAGTTGGTATCAGGAGTGATCTAAGAAAGCAGGTGGTAAGATGGGATTTTGGGGTCTGGATCACTTACTACCCAGCTGGCAAGGGAGAGCCCATCTCAAGTGGTATGTTGGGTATGAATAGTCCCTGATAGGAGTTGGCAGCCCACTTTACCAGTGTTGACTTAGGAAAACATCCCAATGGAGGAGAACACCTTGTTTGATGCAATGACTCAAGTGTTCGAAAGACATATAGAGAGTGAAGCATACAAGTTCAATAAGATTGGCCAGCTATTATAGGTAATTGGCTCTACAAAGGGGTAGTGAGAAACTGAAGGTGAAGCAAACATTTAAAGGCTAAGAGCCTTTAGCAAATTACAAAGAGGGTCTTATCTCCTGCAGTGGGAGAGTGAACACAGCTAAGGAGCAAACTTGGGCTTTAATATATTTAGGGTCACAGACTTTCAAATAAAATTAAATGCTAAATCAAATAAAATCTGTTACACTAAAGTCCGTGTCCAGGAGCCCCATAAAATAAATTGGGGATATCTGGGTGGATGATCAGAGGATTAATGCTGTGCAGACATTGCTAAACTCTCCAGTAGCCTAGGAACATTTGAGTGTACATCTAGAACAGCCCATAACAAGTGGGTTCTGTTAGACCCTCAATTCATAAAGACAGATAGGCCCAGCAGCAATCCATTGGGCAATAGAGATGGTACATCTGAGGTTGCCTCTGAGCAGGACGAGAGGGTGCAGGTAAGCTACTAAGCTGGAATGTCAGAGCCTTACATCTTCCACCTAAGTCACACGTGTTTACCTCACTCAATTCACTCCTATGTTGTATGAGGAGCCTCCCCTGATGGGGTAAAGGAGAGGGAAAAAACACTCAAGTTTGATTTACAAGTTGGGAGCATGTCTTCCACATGCAAACTAACCAATCCAGAACCATACTTCTATCTGGCCCATACACCCCAAGAAACAATATTCCTCTGCCCTAACCACGCCAATAGCTTAGAGCCCACTAAAATGAGTCAACGAAGTTAATCCTAAATTGTTCATCCTGTCCTACCTCACCTTTCCCAAGGAAACCCCAATAAAGATTCTGACCTAATGCTTTTCCCTCACTCCTATCTTCTGCCTTCTGATCACCCTGTTGTTAGGAGGGTGGCCCTGCATGACATGCTGTGTCTTCTACCTCTAGGACTTAGTGTAATAAAGTTTGCTTTTCTGAGTCTCTCCTGTGTCTCCTCTTTTGGCTGTACCTAACTGACCATCATGTAAAAGAATACCAAATGTAGATAGTCTCAGGGGTGGCCTTGAAAACAACGGTGAAGGAAAATGTTCTCAATGAATGGAGCTACAGGAGTGCTCCTGGTCAACCACTTGTGTAGTAGAAGTAGCCTGAAGTGGGAACATCTATGGACTTACAAGGCAGTGTATGGCAAATAACCTGGCAGACTGGTCAGAGGCTTAGAAGAGAAAGGACTAGAAAATCATTACTAAAGTATTGGGGGAGGCATATAGATGGCCATATGGGAATGGGCATGTAGTATGAATCTCTGTGTGATATAGTAATGCCCACAATGGACGAGTCACTGATCAATCACACAGATGAGATGATTCAACCAGTTAACATTAGCTAGGCTCTGTCATCATCACCCCTGTGACACAATGAGCTCATGAGAAGAGCACACTGAGTCAGTGATGAAGGCTATTTATGGGCCCAATAGCATGACTCTTACTTAACAGGGCTGATCTAGATACTGAGTCAGGCTGATAAGCTACTCTGAGTATCTAGTCTACCAGCAAGTGACACCAAAGCCCTCTAATGTGGCACTGTTCTTGGGGAAACCAATCAACTTCATGCTGGGATTTTGATTTTGGCCTCTTCTGTTCTGGAGGTTCATTCCTACAAGCATATAGACATTAATTCCACGTATGGCTTTATCTTTTTCTATCCCTAGAACCTCAACAGGACCACGATCTGGGGACTTGCAGCCCTAGGACTTTCCTGGTTTTAGCATTGAAAGCCCCTTATCCCAGAAAACCTCTCAGTGTCAGGCAAACCAGGAACCCTAGTAGGCAAGTAGAAACCTGAAGCAGGGAGGCTAAGCCTCAGTCATTGGACTGACTGCTGCTTAGGGCAGGTGTTTTGAAGTGGTACAAACAGGAAACACAGGAATGATGCATTTGAAGAGACTAAGAGTGGTTGTAGGTAGTAATCTGATCAAGCGGGGCATAGACCTCTGAGAAAGGATACATGCAGTCATGGGCCTCGGATTCATGGGCAGGATTCCAGTACCCCAGAGTATCAGCAAGGGTAAGATAAGACCCAAATCACAGAATAGAAGAGCAGAAAATAAAAGAAATGACACAAAGCTTTCTATTTGAACTAGAATTCAGGCAATGGCTTCAATGATCTCAAACTAGTGTAGGGGAGTGAATCAGGGACATGCAAAAACAAACCATGCCTGACCCCCTTCCAATCATTGGTATGGGACTATTTAATAGCAAGGAACTACATGCGTCTCTACTTTGTAGAAGCTATGGAGAGTTTGGGGTAGGACAATCTACAAAACTGGCTTAATTTGGAGCTGATGAATGCTAGCTCTAGGGTTTCTTCATTAGTCAGGGGCAAAGCTGAGTCTGTAGGAGAAAGCTAAATGACCCTGGCTATGGGGTTTAGATAGCTTCAGCAACAGCAAATGATGAGTATTAGTTCTTTTTAACAGTGTCTGGAGAGCTAAATATACCTATTTTATGACATTAGAAGCTGAGACCCTGTCATAGGCAATAAATTCTGGAGTCCAGGACTTAAAGTTCAAAAGGAACACATTCATGTTAAAAACTCAAATGCATCATTTATCACAGTGAGCCCATAGCCAAATCAGGATGAATTCTCAATGTTGTAACAAACCACAAGGCATACTATCTCTTTATAACTATCTACTCTCAAACAGGAAACACCAGCCAGTCTGGAGCTTGGCAGAGTTTTCCCTCATCTTCTTTGTTCTTATTCTTCCCCTCCTTTTAAATTTTTATTTATTTATTTATTTTTTATTTCAGCCTTCCCAATTCTTTGCTTTCAGAGAATTTCAAATCTTGATACCTGGCACTGCACTTTAATTTTCATTTTCCCAATCTACAATGATGACCCTAGGTAAATACAAGAAAAATTTTAAAGTATCACTATCCAAAAGTATTTTATGACTCTCTATATTAGGCAATCATCTCTTGAGTCAGAAATATGTTATCTTGATAATAAGAAAACTCAGAATTTTTCTGGGACAGCAAACAGTGAAGAAAGCTAACTAATGAGAGGGGATGTAAGAAGTGGCTCATAACTAATGCTGTAAATTTGTGTTCTTCCACTCCATCCACACTCCCTACTCCATTGAAGGGAGGAAGGCTACAGTAATGGGAAATGTTGGATTGTCATATTGTTGAGAAGAAATCTTAAAGATCCTCGACATTTCGCCCCTGAAGCAGCTGAGTCCAGAGACATGACTGCTTTAACCAAGGTCATCACCAGGTTAGTGAGTCTTTCACTTCAACTGAGAATGATTGCATTGTCCCTGTGGAACATTGTCACATGTGGTTCTTGATGGGTGTTCAGTACATTGTGCCAGTACCTTGTAGGTTAAAGAGGCTTTTGCAGGCTGGTTTGATCAGTCTGTCTCTTGTATGTTGTATTCTAGGCTCCCCTCAAATGGACTTACAAACAAACTTGACAACTGAAAACTGACTACCATGTGTGTGAGGTATGTGTTGTGGGATTTTAAAACCACAAGACAGGATGTGTTGTGGTTCTGAAATCTCACAATACATACCGTTCCCTGGCATAAAGGGAAGAGCAGCAGCATTCAGTCTCATGTTGACCAAGACCTAGAAAAAGAAATATTAACATTTTTGGCATCCTGGCCCAGTGTGTGTGTGTGCACACACAAATAACAGACATGAAAGTTTCCCAAACATTACTTTCTCTTACCATATGTGATGCTCACTAATATTTTCTCTTTATATTTTTAGTATTGATCATAACCAGCAAATTATAGTTGCAATCCTACTAAGCATTTTGTATTTTCACAAGCCAATAATAGGTTAGGTTCCATCTTTTTAAGAATATGGAGAGTTATAGGTCTAGAAATTCAAGATTCTAAAGATAGCTGGATATCAGTATATATTTAAAGATTAATTTGTCAGATATGAACAATTTATTGGAAGTCAGTTGTTTAGACTGAAAACATATTTCCCATGTTTCTTTAAGTTGTCTATTTCATTAATTTCTGCTTTTATCCTTATCATTTCCTCTTTCTACATACTTTGGGTTTATTGTGTTATTTTTATAGTTCTTCATGTTGTTGGCTTAATTGAATTTATTTTCTTTTCTCTAATATACATTCAAAGTAAGTTTCCCTCTGGGAAGCACATTAGTTGTATTCAACAAATTTTGATATATAGTGTTTTTAATCATTATTTATTTGGAAATATTTAATAAATTCTATGTTTTGCTAAAGCATTTTAAGTATTTTATTGCCAAGATAAATGTGTTAAAATCTTCTACACGACATGGAATTTGCTAGGTTTTCCTTAAGTTTTGTTAGTTTTCATTTTACATAATTTGAAGTTCTTTTATTAGATACCTAACAGTTCATGATTGTTAAACTTTCATGGTAGATAATATTATCATCCTGTAATGTCTCTCCTTATCCGTCTTTATGTCTTCTACTTTACTGTCTATTTTGTTTATTATTAATATTGCTCCACTGCTTTCTTTTGGTTAACATTTGCTGAGCATGTCTTTTTTTTTTTTTTTTAGATGTTTCTCCAATAAATGGCCTAGAGATACATTTTTTAACCAAAGGCAAACATTTTTGCCTTTGGATTGTGAAGTTCTATTTACATTTTTGTAATCACTTATATTCTTGAATTTATTTTTACCATTTTATTTTGTGCTTTCCATGTGCTCCAATTTCTCTCCCTCTCTATTTCTTCTTTTCTTGCCTTTTTTGGGCTTTGACTGTATTTTTTGGCTTATTTTTCCTCCTCTACTAAGTGGAAATTTTTACATTCTATGTATATTCTTCTAATGTTATTCTTAAAATATTAACATGCTTTCTTTACAAATTCTAAAGTTAGTCAATACTTTTCTTAATCATTATGAGAGATTAGAATGCTTTATAAGTCAGATCACTCCCTTCTCAACTATATGTTTGTTTTCTAGTATTTTAGTTTTATTTTAATTATCATTGTTATCATTTTATATAGTAAACATTTACTTTTATTTACTCATATTAATTATTTTCTTTGCTGATAATTTCTTCTTTTATTTCAGACCTTGCTCCTGGGTTCATTTTTATTCTTCCTGGATTATATTCCATAGAGCTTGTTTTAGAAAGAACCTCTAAGTTTTGGTTTATCAGAAAACATCTTTATTTTATACTTATTATTAAAAAAATAGTTTTACTAGATATACATTTCTAGGTTCACAGTTGATTTGAAGATACTACTGTGTTCCATTATCTTTTACTTCCATTGAAGCTGGTGAGAAGTTGGCTGTCAGTCTAATAATGTTTTCCTTGTAGATTATCTGTTTTCTTTATTTGCCCTTAATCTTATTTTTGTCTTTGGTATTTTGTTATTTTAGTATGATGTGTCTAAGCATGTATTTCTTTTCATATATCCTGCTATGATTTTTTTTCAATTTTCCAATGTTTTATTAGGAAATATTTAAAAGAATTATATACAGCGATCACCTATACATCCACCACATACATTTTACAATTCTTTTATCCTTCTTCACATGTAGGAAATTTGTTCATAGGGAGGCCACAGGTTTGTAACCCCTCATCACAATGACCTGAGATTCCTGTAGGGTATGTTATAAACAGAGGAGCAATTCTTCAGGCCCCTTGTTATGAGCACAACCCCTGCTATGGGTTTTTAAAGTTTACTGAACATAAGTTTTAAATTTTTCAATTTTTTAAAATGTTTTCAATTGTTATGTCTTTATGTACTGTGTCTTTTTCTGTTTTATGTAGTCTTTATTGTTATGGGCTGAATTGTGTTCTACTAAAATCTATATGTTGAAGCTCTAACCTATATTGTCACTGTATTTGGTGATGGGCCCTTTAGGGAAGTAATTAATGTTAAATGAGATTATAAGGGTGGGGCCTTGTCTAATAAGACTGGTTTGTGCCATGTTCTCCCTCCCTCTTAGTCTCCATGTGCACAGAGAAGAGGCTATGTGAGGACACAGAAAGAAGGCATCTGTCAATAAACCAGAAAGAGAAGTCTCACCAGAAACCTTGTCAACACCTTGATCTTGAATTTCTAGCCTCCCGAACAGTGAGAAAATAAATTTCTGTTGTTTTAAGGCAGCTGGCCTGTGGAATTTTGTCATGGCAGTCCCAGGAGACTAAAATATCTACATTCTCTAAAAGTACTCTGAAAAGTACATACTTACTTTTGTCCTCAAGTCTCTTAAACTTTTTTATATATGTTTTAATATGTTTGTGCTATATTTCCAGTGGTGCTATATTTCCAGTGCTGTATTTCTTTCATTCTAACTTGCATTGCAGTAATTCTCCTTTTAATTGTGGAAACTTAGATATGTAATCCAGTCTTTGAATTTCTAATGGGATACACTTCTCATGTCTAGATGTTGCCTTTTTTCCTAGATCTATCCATTAGATAAATTTTATCTCTTATTCCTAGGGCATATCCTTAATATTCTCTCTCTCTCTCTTTTTTTTTTAGCACATTCAAAATACTGATTTACTTTGGTAACATATGGTTTTTCTTTGAAGACTAGTGAAGAAAGACAAGGTGAAGTGAGCTATTTCAAATACTCAATAGCTTACATAAAAATTTAAAATGTATTTTTTTTTTAGAAAAGAGCTAAGTGTCTATATCCACTGATAGCAATGCAATACCTAGTCTATGTTGACGTGAAACAAAACAAATGCCCATAAGAAAAAAAAAGCTGTATTTTAATTTTATCTAAATTTACTTTCATTCAATACTTCAGTAACATTTTCTTCCCAATACAATACTCTATCTCTATATAAGGCTGTTCCTGGGAGCTAGACCTTTTAAATGATAAGGGAGTTAAGAGAGTAACTGCTTGCAGTTTTAAATAGACAATAACTTTTGCTTCCCTCTCAATGTGCTAATAGTTGTGTCTTAAAAAAAATATGCAGTTCTTAAAAAGGTACCATTTCTGATGTCTTTATTATCTGTAACCTTTGAAAACTAATCACATGAAACTACAAAATTAGCAAATGTCTTGAAATCTGTATATAAAACATAAATTACCTCTAATTTCAAACTCTCATTTATTAGTGTACCACTCTATCTTAAAAAGGGGGGGGAGGGGCGGCATTTGTGGCTCATCAAGTAGGGTGCCAGTCCCATATACCAAAGGTGGTGGGTTCAAACTCAGCCTCAGCAAAACTGCAAAACAGAAAAATAGCCGGGCGTTGTGGCAGGCACCTGTAGTCCCAGCTACTGGGGAGGCTGAGGCAAGAGAATCGCCTAAGCCCAGGAGTTGGAGGTTGCTGTGAGCTGTGTGACGCCACGGCACTCTACCAAGGGCGATAGAGTGAGACTCTATCTCTACAAAAAAAAAAGAAAAAAAAAAAAAGACTCCAAAATAGTCTTATACCATTCTTTAAAAAAGGAAACTGTTCCTTTTAATTTTACACCCACTCCACATCTCAATTTTAAAACATATCATTTAATTGTCTGGGTCATGGACATTTCCAAGATGAGATTTTATAATTTGTTCCCATAGCTTCTGTTATCAGAAAACCCATGCTTTCGTTTATTGAATGAGTTTGGTTCAGCAGATGTTGGTGTATCCCTTCCAATATTCTTCATTCTCATCTTTGCTTCGGAAGCCATTTCTTCTGGTTCACTATCTTCATCTTCATTAAAAGCTGCTGCTACTGAAAGCGTTTTTGGAGCAAGAGTTGGAAAAGTTTCTTCAGGCTTACTTGATCCAACTTTGATGGAAATAGCTGAGGCTTTCTTTGTCATCTGACTACCTATGGCAAATCCAAACTTGGAGATCTTTGTACGCTTTGTTGGGAGTTCTGCAGCTTCTTCTTCAGCTGATCTCTTCTCAGCGCTGCGACTGGTACTTTCCCCTCCATGACTCCAGCGGCTCCAGCTCGCTGCGACTTTTCAGGATTTTCCTCTCCTGCCTTTGCGTTGGCCTCCCCTGCAGCCACGCCAAGTGCTTGATACTCTCTTGTTTTTTAAACATAGTAACTATCTATCTGTCACCTCTTTAAACTACAATTTAATTTATCTAATATGAATTTAATCCTAAAACCTATATGAGGTTATACTTGTAATTAGGAAATATCAAGATAACATTTCTCCCATTCTATTCATAAATATAGCTGAGATTGACACATTTCCTAATTCCATGTGATGAGAGTTTCCTCCAAGTTAATCTGTCCATTAGGATGAATCCTTTTAGAGTCTCAACTTACGCCAAGCCCTTATTTTGCCTTCCCATATTACTAAGTTTTGTCTCCTGCCTCTTGCACACAGTCAGTTAACGCCAAAAGCTGAATGCCACCAGGCACGATCAGATGCTGCAGGCAGCTATCCTCTCCAATTTTCATTATCTATCTGGAGGTAACTTTCTTGCCAGCTCTGTATTTACATTTTTGGGGGAGTGAGGGGACAGAGTCTCACTCTGTTTACCAGATAGCTATGGCACCATAGCTCACAACAACCTCAAACTCCTGGGCTCAAGTGATCCTCATCTCAACCTCACTAATAACTGAGACTACAGGCACCTGTCACAATGCCCAGCTAGTTTTTTCTGGTTTTAGTAGAGATGGAATCTCACTCTTGCTCAGGCTGGTCTTGAACTCCTAGGCTCAAGCAATCCACTTGCCTTGGCCTTCCAGAGTGCTAGGATTACAAGTGTGAGACACCATTACTGGCCTGCATTTACTTTTACATAATATTTATTTATCTTTTACCCCTCTGGTGTTTTGCACTTTTTCAGAGTATCTGTTTCTCATATTGCCAGAAACAGAAGTCTAATCTTACATGATTAATAGTTAATCAACACTGTCTCATGTTTTATTTCTAAGTTGTCCAGTTTAATTGTACTCATTAAACATCTCACCACAAATTCAGATTTGGGAGTTAATAGTTAATCTCCAGGCATGGCAAAATATTAACAACGGAGCCTTGTTTAAATTAGGAATGCAACTGATCAAGTCCACAATTTATTCTTTCATTCAAATATGGAATTCTGCTAAATGCCAACTTTGTTACAGGTACTATGTTAGAAATTGAAGATTAAATATGGACCAGTAAAGAGATAATTACAGCTCAGTGTTTTTGTCTAGGGAGGCTGAGGGCTCAGAAAAGGGGACTCAACCCAGACTCCAATAAAAGTGAGAGAACTCTTGAAAGGCCAGGTTGCACAAAAAAGTTGCCATCAGCAATATGGTTAACTAACCATGATTTGTCAATTGATTACGATAAGTTGTTTTTGAAGCCGAATTCATATATTCTTTTATGCATAAGCTTCTTATCTAAGCTGTGGTCTGTCGTCACAAAAGCCACTCCTATCCCAGATCAGACTTCCTGCAAATAAATGCAAGCAACAGATAAAAGCAGGCCTAGATGAGAGAGAGAGATAGAGAGACATATGGATCTATCACATTTTTGCCCTTATTAGAAAAAAAAATCTTACAGCTGATATCCATGTGCTGCAATGTGGATAAGAATATTTTCATTTTTTTAATTAAAAATTTTTTTTTATTTTATAAGATGACATTTCTCAGAAAAGAACATCCTTTAAAATAAAGAATAAAAGATATATATTCTAGGCTGAACACAATGGCTCACGCCTGTAATCTTAGCACTCTGGGAGGCCAAGGCAGGTGGATTGCCTGAGCTCAGGAGTGCAAGACCAGCCTGAGCAAGAGTGAGACTCCATTTCTACTACATATAGAAAAACTAGTTGGATGTAGTGGTGGGCACCTGTAGTACCAGCTACTTGGGAGGCTGAGGCAAGAGGATTGCTGGAGGCCAGGAACTTGAGGTTGCTGTGAGCTATGACATGACACCATGGCACTCTACCCAGGGCAACTGAGTGAAACTGTGTCTCCCTCCTCCCCCCAAAAAAGATATTTATTCTAGCAAACAGAGAATTTGGCTTCTCAGCAGGGCCTTTTGATGTGAATTTGATATGCTGACAATTTAAAAATTATGTTGTTGCTGCCTCTGACTTCTGTACATGAACATTTTATATAGATCACATACCTACCAACCTAAGGGCTGAGGAAAAAAAAATTTCCAAAATTAAGAAAAACGTGTTTAAAAATAGTTATGTTCCAAAGGAACAGTAATAAACTACTTAGAGTCTGTGAATTTTCATCTCATGTTAGGATATCATAAAGGAAAGAGCAGTTGGTGGAGAAGGTAGTAATTGTTAGATGACATGTTTGCCTGAAACTTCCCAGAGAGGGTTTTATCATTTTGTTTTTTTATTTCAATTTAGTGAGCATTTATTAAGTGCTATCCTGTGCAAAGACTTTCAGAAAACCAAAAGATATTAGTCAGGTGTGGTGCCATATAACTGTGGTCCCAGCTACTTGGTAGGCTGAGGCAGGAAGATCACTTAAGCTCAGGAGCTTGAGGTTGTGGTGAACTATGATGATGACACTGCACTCTATCCCGGGCAACAGTGTGAGACACTGTCTAAAAAAGACAGGAAGAAAGAAAAAAGAAGGAAAAAAAGCCAAAAGATAAATAACACTCTGCCTCTAATCTAATCTCATACTTCCAATTAGGAGACCAAGATAAGTAGAGAAATAACTGAATACGTAAATAAGGTAAATAGAAAAGTACAAAATGTTCATGTGTGGCTCAGCACCTGTAGCTCAACGGGCTAAGGCGCCAGCCACGTACACCTGAGCTAGTGGGTTCGGATCCAGCCCAGGCCCACCAAACAACAATGACGGCTGCAACTAAACAATGGCCAGGTGTTGTGGTGGGTGCCTGTAGTCCCAGCTACTTGGGAGGCGGAGGCAGGAGACTCGCTTGAGCCCAGGAATTGGAGGTTGCTGTGAGCTGTGATGCCACGGCACTCTATCCAGGGTGACAGCTTGAGGCTCTGTCTCAA
>CAUYRH010148239.1:0-16449 GCA_963574655.1 Perodicticus potto | reverse complement strand
GTGTGTGTGTGTGTGTGTGTGTGTGTGTGTGTGTGTGTGTGTGTGTGTGTGTGTGTGTGTGTGTGTGTGTGTGTGTGTTTTGTTTTTGAAACAGAGTCTCACTATGTCACCCTCGTCGTGTGCTTTTTATTATTTATTTATGTTTACTTTTTTTTTTTTTTTAGAGACAGAGTCTCACTTTATCGCCCTTGGTAGAGTGCAGTGGCATCACAGCTCACAGCAACCTCCAGCTCTTGCGCTTAGGTGATTCTCTTGCGTCAACCTCCCGAGTAGCTGGGACTACAGGTGCCCGCCACAATACCCGGTATTTTTCGTTGCACTTCGGCCGGGGCTGGGTTTGAACCTGCTACCTTCTGTATATGGGGCTGGCGCCGTCCTCACAGGGCCACAGGCGCCGCCCTATGTTTACTTCTTTTTCCTTTCGAGACAGAATCTTGCTCTGTTGCCCCGGTTAAAATGCGCGGGCATGATTATAGCTCACTGCAATTTCTAACTCCTGAGTTCAAGGGATCATCCTGCCTCAGCCTTTCGAATAGCTGGGACTACAGGCACCCGTCACAGGGCCCAGTTCATTTTTATTTTTTATATAGACGGGTCTCGAACTTCTGAATTCAAGTGATCTTCCCGCTTAGGCCTCCCAGAGGGTTAGGTCGCGAGTCTTTCGTACCTAAGAGGGGCGTGTCTCGATCGCCGTAGGAAAACGTCAGTGCAGCTGCGATGGCTGCTGGGAGTTGTAGTCTCTGCCTTATCCCTGCCTTTTCTATTTCCGGTACCGTCACCGGGCAGAGCGGTCGGTGACAGCCCCGAGGGCCCCCGCCCCGCGCCCATGGCCGAGCCGGACCGTGAGTCGGGGGCTCTGGTGGGAGGGTCGGGCTGCGCCGGGGCCTAAAGGAGAACTGCAGGCCCCGGGCCCGATGGCAGACACGGAGGGGCGGGAAATAAGAACTACTTTGGGGAATGGGATTCGGAGGGCTGTTAGTGACTAAGTCGTCCATATTGCTAGGTTGGTGGGTTTCTGGGACGCAGGGTGCTAAGAGTCCGTTTACTACGTACACTTGCCAAGTTACCAATGATCGCGTGTTACTCGCAGCTTGGTTGCTAAGGACCCTCTTTGGTGCGAACCTAGGTTGCTGCGGTCCGGGTTGCTAAGGGTATCTGGTTGTTAGGGGCACCAGTAGCATCCTAGGGGACCCTGATGTCTCATCCTATCTCTTCCCCCCTAGTTCTCTTAAACCTACCACTTCCACTGCACCTCCACTGCCAAACCCGCCTCTGAGTAGAGGTATCTCTTCTCTCTTTCTTTCTTTGTTTTTCTTCTTTCCTTTTCTTTCTTTCTTTCTTTTTTTTTTTTTTCTGAGTCCCAAGCTGTCACCTTGGGTAGAGTGCAATGCCGTCACAGCTCACAGCAACCTCAAACTCTCTGGCTTAAGCGATTCTCTTGCCTCAGCCTCCCAAGTAGCTGGGACTACAGGTGCCCGCCACAACACCCGGCTCTTTTTTTTTTTTTTTTTTTTGCAGTTGCCATTGTTGTTTGGCGGGCCCGGGCTGGATTCAAACGCGTCAGCTCCGGTGTATGTTGCTGGCGCCTTAGCCGCTTGAGCTACAGGTGCCGAGCCTTCTCTTTTTCTTTCTAAACTTCCGTGTGCCCTGTAAATGTAACGTTCCCAAGCGCACACTGACACGCCGCTGTGCTCAACTTAATTCCTAGGTCTTCCTTCATGCCCTGTATCCCCTCCTTTCTCCTCCCTCTCCTCCCAAACCTTCCCTTCCCAGCCTTTGTATCCCTCACTAACCAACCCTTCTGGCAGCACTTTCCCCTCTAAAACTATCAGCTTTTCTGCAACCCCTCCATCCCTCTACTCCATTTTTATCACCGCCTGACCCCGGGATAACTAGGTTGGTGGGTCTTCTTGCCCCCCAACACTCTGCTACTTGGAACCCCTTAACCATTCTCCCCGCTGTAACCACATACTCCCCCCTCTCCCCTAGCCTCTGACTCTCTGGATACCCAGGCAGGGAAGGTGCAGGAGGCTCAGGTGAGATGGGAAAGGGTGAAGGGAAGGGGAGAAAGGGTGGAGGGAAGGGAGAAGATGGACTTGTTCCCACGCCCACACTGGGAGGAGGTGGCAGAGGGGAGACAGTTACCCCAGGGACTCTGTGGCTGATTGCCTCCATTCCCTTACCCTCCAGTCTCCTGGGGCCTGTCAGGGGAGAGTGTGCAGCCTTAACCCCAGGCCTGCCCTCCCAAGACTTTCTTCTTTCTTTGCCACTTCCTGCTCCCCCTACTCCCGCACCCCTTCTGAACCAAATTTGAGCTGGGCCTGGAAGTGTGGTATTGGATTTAGTTCTGAACTCACAGATCTCACAGACAAGTGTTGAGAGAGAATTACCCTGCAGGGTGATTATGAAAGTAGCTGAGGGGAGCCCACAGTAAACTTTGTGCATCAGATAGGATTTCAGGCTGGGGGCGGTGGCCTAATCCAGGCAAGCCCTTCCCTGGAGGAATCTGTAGGCAGGTCTAGCAGTCAGACAGAGATAGAGACACAGCTTAATAAGAGTGACTTCTAATTTTCTTAGACAAGATGAGAAATGGTGTTCCATGCAGAGGGTACAACTTGTGCAGAGACCTGGGGACGTGAGAAAGTGTAATGTGTTCAGTGGCTGGCTAGCTGGGGGTAAGGTTAACATGACTACTCATTCCAGCCAGGCAGTGGGCTTAGTGCTTTATCTCATTTAATCTTCCCAGCATCGCTGTGGGGGGTAAGACCTACGAGGCCATTTCACAGATGGAGAATTTGAGGCAGAGTTGTTGAATAACTTATCCTCTATCCCTCAGCTAGAAGAGCAGGGAAGGGTCTTAGACCTAAGCACTGGCCATGCTGCCTTCCAGATGCTGCAGAGAGAGGCAGGCAGAGCACCTCACAGAAGCTTGTAGCACCCCCCACTCTAGCTCCCCCTTAAACCAAGTCTCCCCCACATGCTGGGTAGATCCCTTGAGTCCTTCCACAGAGCTGCTATCTACAGCCTGAAAGAATGCCAGCCCACCCACAGCCATGAGATGGCTTTTCAGCTGTAGGGCAGTGCAGAAGCAGGCATTGAAATACCTAACAATAGCATTGATTCTGACTTGGTGGAAGTTAAAGAAAAAACCCTCCAAAATGCACAGCAGGGGGGAGGTCAAGTGTCTAAGAGCCTCCTGTTAGGCTGTGACGTCTCACTCACTCGCCTGGCTCCCAAAGCACAACTACTGTCAGAGAAAAAAGTTTAACATTAAAAAGGGATCCTCAGTCCCAAAGAAGGAGATGTGAGGATGTAAATTGCAGCATTGTCCCTAAGAGGGCAAAACTGGAAAGAGTCCAAATGGCTGTCACTAGATGGCTTAAATGAACTATGGTTCGTCCATACAATGCAATACTATGTAGCTGCTTAAAAGGATGAGGCGGGTCTGTAGTATATTGTTCTGTGGAAAGCACAAGGTTTGGCGTCACACTGTATGGTATAACCTTTTTGTAAAAATAATGTAAAGTAATGAGTTTTGGCCAGGCACAGGGGCTCACACCTGTAATCCTAGCACTCTGGGAGGCCAAGGCAGGTGGATCCCTTAAGCTCAGAAATTCGAAACCAGCCTGAGCAAGACTGACACCCCGTCTCTAAAAAAAATAGCTGGGTGTTGCGGTGAGCGCCTGTAGTCCCAGCTACTTGAGGCTGAGGAAAGAGAATCACTTGAGCGCAAGAGTTTGAGGTTGCTGTGAGGTATGATGCCATGGCACTCTACCAAGGGTGACAAAGTGAGACTCTGTCTCAAGAAAACCCCAATAGTTTTTATATGCAGAGGAAAAAATCTAGCATGATCACCATGGAACTATTGATCATAGATATCTCCGTGGGGGTAGGTTGGGGAAATTACAAGGCAAGTGCCCCAAGTTAGTCATGGTCTCATGGTCAAAGTTTTTACAAAGCTTGTACAGCCTTAAAAAGCAATACGTTTTTTTTTCTTCAAAACAGAGTCTCACTATGTCACCCTCAGTAGAGTGCAGTGGCGTCACAGCTCACAGCCTCAAACTCTTGGGTTCAAGCGATTGTCTTGCCTCAGCCTTCCAAGTAGCTGGGACTACAGGCGCCTGCCACAATGCCCAGCTATTTTTCTGTGGCAGTTGTCATTGTTGCTTAGCTGGCCAGGCTGGGTTTGAATCTGCCAACCTCGGTGTATGTGGCTGGTGCCATAACCACTGTGCTATGGGTGCCGAGCCTAGCAATAAAAATTTTTTAATAAATTTGGAAGGAAGGTTCTTATTCAAGAAAGCTTGGATACAGACTAGTGAGTAATCAGGGAAGGGAGGGTGTCTGTTCTTAAGCAGGAGAGTGGGTCGATCAGACTGCATTTTTGTGAGATCCATTGCAGGGCCCAGCAGTGGGCCTGCGTACTTAGTAATAGAGGGTTGTGGGGCTCCCACCAGTAGCTAGACCCTGCTCTCAGTGCTAGGAATTCAGTAGTGAACACACACCACCCCCGTGGAGCTGACATCCTGCAGAACTCCATAGCTATCTGAGGTCAGGTGATAAGACTGGAGAGGCCAGCTTTGTGCAGTGGCAGTATTGTAACCAGCAAGGTTTATATGAGGCACAATTATTGCTAATTGAAAACTCTTTCCAACACCCTGCCAAGATGACTTGAAATAGTGAGCATTGGCAATTTTTTTTTTTTTAAATATGGAACACTTCATGAATTTGTGTGTCATCCTTGTGCAGAGGCCATGCTAATCTTCTCTGTATCATTCCAATTTTTAGTATATGTGCTGCTGAAGTGAGCACAGCATTGGGCCTTTTTTTTTTTTTTTTTTTTTTTTTTGTAAATACAGAGTATCATTTTATAAACCTTTGTAGAGTGCTGTGGCATCACACAGCTCACAGCAACCTCCAACTCCAGGCCTAGGCGATCTCTTGCCTCAACCTCCCAAGTAGCTGGTACTACAGGCACCCGCCACAACACCTGGCTTTTTTTTTGTTGCTGTTTGGCCGGGGCTGGTTTTGAACCCACCACCCTCAGTATATGGAGCGAGTGCTGAGCCACAGGTGCCGCCCGAGCATTGGCAATTTTTGACAGTCTGTGGAGACTGGAGAGGCCAAAGAGAAGGGCCTCTGAAGTTGAGGTGGGGGCTGTCCCAGACAGGCCATTGCAGGGTCAGTTGGAGGTGCCAGTAAGTGGGGTCACTTGGAAGTAGAAACTGAGGCCAGAAGCTTAGGGGACAGGACCCCAAGGGAAGAGGATAGGCTGGGTCAGGAAGAGCACCAGGAAGGGAGAAAGGGGTCTGTTGAGGGCCCCAAGGAGGCTGAGTGGACATACTGTGGGGCAGCAGGGCTGTGGCAGGAGGGAAGGGAATGGCGGTGGGGACAGGAGACATCTGGAAGACTGGGGGACAGTGAGACCAAACTGAGATGGGATGGCCAGGGACGGGGAGGAAGTTTGGGGGAGATGCTGAGGACAGTTCAGCACACAGTGGGAGTGAGGGGCCTGAGGGGTTCATGTGGGGCAAGATGTCCGGAGGCCATAGGGGCCCCCCATCTGGGGACAGAGAGGTGGCATCTTCAGTGACTAGGCTAAGGCCATTGGCGTAGAAGAGGCAAGTACCCCAGAGAAGGTGGAAAGAGAAAACAGAGGCCCAGAACAGAGTCCCAGAGACCTGCAGTTAGGGAGCTGAAGCAGGGAAGGAGATGGAGGTGGCCAGAGAGGTGTGCAGTGGCCCTAAGCTGCCAGCAGGGGCTGTGTAGGGCAAGCATGGGGCACCACTGGTGTCCTCTACAGGAGTGACTTCAACATTATTCATGGACCCTTAGGGATGCTGGGAAGGGGCAGCAGGCCCGCCCTTCAGGGAGCAGAGGGTGCAAGAAGGGCATGTGATAAGAGCAACAGCAGCACTTCCTGGGCACTTCCCCACCCCCCGCTGTTGGGCACCAGTCCCAGCATCTCACATACGCTAAATCAGTACCTTGGTTCATCCTCACAACAGCTGCGTAAGCTCCATTCTCACAACAGCTGTGTAAGCTCCATGAGGAGCACTGAGACTTAGAGAAGTGAAGTCCAGGCCGGCTGCAGTGGCTCACGCCTGTACTCCTAGCACTCTGGGAGGCCCCGGAGGGTGGATTGCTTGAGCTCAGGAGTTTGAGACCAGCCTGAGCCAGAACAAGACCCCATTTCTACTAAAAATAGAAAAACTAGCCGGGCACTGTGGCCGGCACCTATAGTCCCAGCTACTCGAGAGGTTGAGGCAGGAGGATCACTTGAGTCCAGCAGTTTGAGGCTGCTATGAGCTATGACACCATTGTGTTCTACCCAGGGTGACAGAGTGAGACTCTGTCTCAAAAGAAAAAAAGAAGAAACAAAGAAAGGGGCTGGGCATGGTGGCTCACACCTGTAATCCTAGCTCTCTGGGAGTCTGAGGTGGGTGGATTGCCTGAGCTCATGGGTTCCAGACCAGCCTGAGCCAGAGCGAGATCTTGTCTCGAGAAAAATAGTCGGGTGTTGTGGCAGGCGCCTGTAGTCCCAGCTACTTGCGAAGCTGAGGTAAGAGAATGGCTTCAGCCCAAGAGTTTGAGGTTTCTGTGAGCTATGACACCATGACACTCTACTGAGGGTGACAAAGTGAGACTCTGTCTCCAAAAAAAAAAAAAAAAGGTGGGGGGACAGTGCCTGTGGCTCAAGGAGTAGGGCGCTGGCCCCATGTACCAGAGGTGGCCGGTTCAAACCTGGCCCTAGCCAAAAAAAACTTCAAAAAAAAAAAAAAAAGAAGAAAGAGAAGCCAAGTCCCTCACATGGGCTCTTGCTCCTCAGGACTAGTGGGGGCCAGATTTCCAACCCAGGCAGCTTGTCCCAGAGCCCTCACGCTGGCCCCAGCACTGTCCCTCCACTGCCCCTCACCTCCTCTGGGCCACAGCCTTTTCCAGAAACCCGGTGTCTCCCCCGTCACATCCCCCCTGACCCCACTTCTCTCGGGCCTGGCCTCCACACCCCACCCCTTCCAGGATTCAGATTCAGACCCTGAGGGAGGAGCAGCTGGCAGAGAAGAAGAGAGTGAGTATCTTCTTAGGGGACAGGGACTGGGGTTCTGGGAGGGCAGCTTTAGGGAAGGGATCCGGGTGACACCCCCTCAGTTCCACCAGGAGTAATATTCAGAGTATGTAGCAAGACTGGGTAGGATAGCTCACACCTGTGATCCCAGCCCTTCGGGCGGAAGGGAGGCGGGTCGCTTGAGGCCAGGAATTGAAGACCAGCCAGAGCCATTCCCAGAACCGGAGCAGGCTCCTAGAAGGCCCTGGCTGAGCTCACCATTATGCCTTTAGTTGGTGCAGGGGCTGGGGAGCGGGTACTGGACAGATCCACAGACCCTGGCTGAATGCCCACCTCACCACTGTCTCTCTTTTTGGTCAGTGGACTTCCTTCGGAATTTCTTCTCCCAGACACTTGGCCTGGGCACCCAGAAGGAGCGTCTCCTGGATGAGCTAACCTTGGAAGGGGTGGCTCGGTACATGCAGAGCGAACGCTGTAAGTCCCTTCCTGAGTTGGGTCACTCCCCCACTACCCCCACCCCCACTCAAACTGGTTCAAGCGGTAAAAGGAGCCGGTTAGCTCTGTGACTAAAATCCAGCTTCAAGTGTAATGGCTGGATCCAGGTACTTCTGTACTGTCAAAAACCTTAACTCTTGGCCAGATGCAGTGACTCACACCAGTAATCTTAGCACTCTGGGAGGCAGAGGCACGTGGATTGCTAGAGTTCAGGCTTCAAGACCAGCCGGAGCAAGAATGAGACCCCATCTCTGCTAAAAATAGAAAAACTAACCGGACCTTGTGGTAGGTGCCTATGGTCGCAGCTACTTGGGAGGCTGAGGCAAGATGATGGCTTAAGCGCAGGAGTTTGAGGTTGTTGTGGGCTATCATGGGGTCATGGCATTCTACTCAGGGCAACAGAGTGAGACTCTTATCTCAAAAAAAGGAAGGAAGGGAGGGAGAGAGGAAAGAAAATAAAAAGATATTTACGTAAATATTTTTATGACCTATTCAATTGCAAATTTATATCATTCAATTTTTAATGTGACTGTGTTTAACACTCAGCTTGATAAAGTCCTAAAAATAGGACCACCAGCAGCAGGGAGCAGGCATGAGCTGGCTGTGGTGCACCATTGTCAGGATGGCTGAGCCAACCCCTCCCCCAACTCTGCGCCCCAGGGGGAATGGAGATCTGTTCCAGTTGGCCCAGACTGACTCACATACCTGCCCCTGGACCAGGCACTCAGTCTCTGATTGACCAGACCTAGGTCACATCTTCACTTCTGCTCCGATTGACCAGGCCTGTGTCATCAAGAAGAGTAGTGTCTGACTCATGGGGGTTATCGGGGACCCGGCATAAATATGGATGCTTAGAGCGGAGCTCGGAACCCAGCAAGGGCTGTGCAGCGTTCACTGCACAGTTAGTACAGGAAGCTCCTTCAGGTGTGGCATGTAGATGTCTATTTACTGGGTCACCAGGAAATTTATATGTCTTGCCATGAGTTGAGGTCACCAAAGTCTGAGAAACCAGGCAGGTCCCTGGCAGTGCTCAACCAGAACAATCAACCCTTTGAGGGTCCTGAACAGCCTTTTGTTGAGGACATCTTCTCCAGTTTCCCTGTCCCCGAGGGCTGCCGTCTCCCTCCCCAGGCGGCCAGGGCAGGCGGGGCAGCTGTCTGCAGCCATCCTTTGCCTTGGGTGGGCCCCAAAGAGAATGCAGGCAATGGCTGCAAGTATTTGCTCATTCTGTCCTGCATCTGGGTTCTGGGGTAATTGTCTCCTAAAGGTGCCCCTGAGGGGATAATAATAAATAATAACAATTAATGGCCGTCACTGATTACCAGGCACAGGGCTAAGCACTTTACAGTTGTCTTTTTATTTGATCTTGAGATCGTGCCTGTGGGGTCATTATGGGACTGATCTGCACAGAGGAGGAAACTCAGGCATGGAAGATGGTGACCTGGTGCAGAGTCAAACAGCTGCCAGGTGACAGGGTTGGACCTCAGGGCCCCTGAATCCAAAGCACACTCTCCCCGCGACTTGTTCCCCACTTGATCCAACCAGACCTGGCTTGATGGCATCCCAGGGACAAAGCTGAGGGCTTTTGTTCACCCTTGCTGACCTCCCTTGGACAGACACCCCAAAGGTGCCTGATTTGCAGATGTCACAGCTGTCTGTCAGCTGACAGGCAATTACCAGGGCACTATGTGAGGGAGCTGCCCGCCAGCTAGCAGCTGAGACAGCAAAAGGGCTGTTTCTATTCCACTCAGTGTGCTTTGGAAAGGATTCAACCTCCTACCATATCTTTCAACCACTAAAAATGAGGGAACAAAGGTCTTTTTTTTTTTTTTTTTTTTTTTTTTTTTTTGAGACAGTCTCAAGCTGTTGGCCTTGGTACAGTGCCGTGGCGTCACAGCTCACAGCAACCTCAAACTCTTGGGCTGAAGGGATTTTCTTGCCTTAGCCTCCCAAGTAGCTGAGACTACAGGCGCCCACCACAATGCCTGGCTTTTTTTTGGTTGCAGTTTTTTTTTTTTTTTTTTTTTTTTTTAGCAGGCCTGGGCAAGGTTCGAACCCAGCAACCTCAGTGGCCTGTGCTGTAACCACTTTTCTTTTTTTTTTCTTTTTTGCAGTTTTTGGCCGGGGCTGGGTTTGAACCCATCACCTCTGGCATATGGGGCCAGCACCCTACTCCTTTTAGCCACAGGCACTGCCCCAGTAACCACCTTTCTAAGGGTACTGAGCCGGGAACAAAAGTTCTTAAAGGTATGCAAATCATGGCTCTAAAGTTCAGCACTGGGCAGTGCCTGTGGCTCAAAGGAGTAGGGTCCTGGCCCCATATGCGAGGGGTGGCGGGTTCAAACCCAGCCCTGGCCAAAAATTGCAAAAAAAGTTCAGCACAACTGGGTCAAAGAATAGGAGTTGCCAGGTACAGATTTAAGCTTTACATGAATTACTTCAGTCTCTCAGCAGAGAGAATACTGTAATTATACTCATTTTGCAGAGGAGGAAGCTGACATCCAGAGTAGTGACATGAACTGTGTTAAGGCCCCACAGCCACTGGTGAGCAGGAGAGCCAAGATTTCAAACCCTAATCCTCTCTACTCTCACTGGGTATGGGCCAAGAGTGGCAAATCGTTGGTCTTCACCTGAAAATTATCAGGCTTCAGGTGGCTGACGTGGGTTTGAAGATGGAGGAAAGTCTTTTTTTTTTATTTTTTAGAGAGTCTCACTTTATTGCCCTTGGTAGAGAGTGTAATGGCATCACTGCTCACAGTAGCCTCCAATTCCTGTGTTTAGGCAATTATCTTGCATCAGCCTCCCGAGTAGCTGGGACTACAGGCGCCCGCCACGACGCCCAGCTATTTTTTGTTGCAGTTTGACTGGGGCCGGGTTCGAACCTGCCACCCTCAGTACATGGGGCCGGCGCCCTACCCACTGAGCCACAGGTGCCACCCTGGAGGAAAGTATTATCGTGGAAGAATATGTGTAATGTGCTAGAGCTAGGTAGCCATCCAAGATTGTATGTATCTTCTCTTGGGGAATGCTCCTTCTCCCCGCCCACCCGCAGCTCCTCACTGCAGGGCTTTGTCTTGGTCTAGTACAGCGGTTCTCAACCTATGGGTCGCGACCCACAGGAACTGTATTAAAGGGCCACGGCATTAAGAAGATTGAGAACCACTGGTCTAGTAGGAGGAGAAACTCCTCTTCAAGTGGGCTTTCTCGAGTCTTTCTAAGTTGGTGGAACCTTGGTGAATTCACTGTCCCCTGGCTGGCTCTTCCACAGGTTGACTATATGATCTCTTCTTGGTTTCCTCATCTATAAAAGTGGGGATGTTAACATTTTCTGGTGTTTGGGATAACGATTGGGAGGACCATGATGCTTCTGAAAGTCTGGCCTGAGGGCTTTACATGGAGTAAAGATCAGGAGGTGAGACAGATGAAGCTATTTTAGGAGCTGAGCAAATCATGTCAAATGACACATAAATTCCTCCCTTCCAGGTCGCAGAGTCATCTGTCTAGTGGGAGCTGGAATCTCCACATGTAAGTCCCTCTCCTTCCCCAGCATCTTCCCTTAGGAATGCGGGACCCCTCCCCCGGGGCCCATGAGGAGTCATTTCTGGGCCCTGGCCTGGGAGGGTAAGAGGGATGAGGATGGAGCTAGCATCTCCGATCCACTGACCCCTGCCCCTCCTTCCCCAGCGGCAGGCCTCCCTGACTTCCGCTCTCCATCCACGGGCCTATACGCCAACCTGGAGAAGTACCATCTTCCCTACCCAGAGGCCATCTTCGAGATTGGCTACTTCAAAGTATGTGCTCTCCCAGGAAGGAGTGCCTGTGATAAGGGGCAGGAATTGGAGTCACTGGGCTCCAACCTTTGTCTTACCTGGGACTTCTGGCCCTCTGGCTCTCTCTCCGACAGAAACATCCAGAACCCTTCTTTGCCCTTGCCAAGCAATTCTATCCTGGGCAGTACAAGGTGAGATATTTTTTGCAGAGGGGGAACAGGAAAGACTGGGAGACAGCAGGCATGGGACACACCCCCAACCAGGGCTCTTTAGATATTAAGTACATGGGTGCTGGGCCCAGAATGCCCAGGTTCAACTCCTGGTCCTTCATTTTCTCATCTTGTGACCTTGACCCTCAGTTTTATAGTCTGTAGAAAAATTAAGCTGATAATGGTAGTTGGGAGGCTCAGTACATTAATAATGCACGTGATAGCCCAGACTCTGGAGTCAGCCTGCCCGAGTGTGAACCTTAGGCTTTTTGTGGTTTTTTTTTGAGACAGAATCTCACTTTGTCACCCTCAGTAGAGTGCCACAGTGTCATAGCTCACAGCAACTTCGAACTCTTGGGCTCCAGTGATTCTCTTGCCTCAGTCTCCCAAGTAGCTGGGACTACCAGTGCCCAGCACAGTGCCCAGCTATTTTTTAGAGACAGGGTCACGCTCACGCTCAGGCTGGTCTCCAACCTGTGAGCTCAGACAATCCACCCGCCTTGGCTTCCCAGAGTGTTAGGATTACAGGCGTGAATCATGATGCCTGGCCTAACTGTGTGCCTTTGATGACAGTCCAGGGCCCCGGGCCTCAGTTTCCTCATCTGTGAAATGGAGATAATGATGTCTGTCTTGGGCTGTTGTGATGATTCCATGAAGTGAAACAGGCACGGTGCCTAGAACAGCTCCTGGCACGGAGCAATTGGGGGCAAATGTCCTCTGCTGTTCCCATCATTGTTAGCATTCCTCCCCTGCAGCCGACCATCTGTCACTACTTCATCCGCCTGTTGAAGGAGAAAGGAATGCTCCTGCGCTGCTACACACAGGTAGGCAGGCTGCGGGCACCCTCGGGAAGGGGCTCAGCTGATAGTGGTGACGTAAGCGGACGCAGGCCAGGGCTTGGCCCAGTGCCTCATTGCTGGGGAACTTGCAGTGAGTCCCTTCCTCTCTGCCTCAGTTTTCCCATCTGTGAACAAGAACTGGAACAGCTCTGCCCTCTCAGGTCTGTGGCGAGGTGGCAATGAACTCCTCTCAGGGCCATAGTGTGTATGCTGCAAAAGGACCCATCTGAGGGGACACCATTTGTACCATAGACAACCCAGATTTCTTTTTTTCAAACAGAGTTGCACTTTTGTTATTCTTGGTAGAGTGCCATGGTGTCATAGCTCACAGCCATGTCAAACTCTTGGACTAGAGCAATGCCTTCTAAATCCCGGGCAGTTTTTCTGTTTGTATTTATTTATTTACTTGTCTTTTTTCTTTTTTTCTTTCTTTTTTTTTTTTTTGGCAGGGGCTGGGTTTGAACCCACCACCTCTGACATATGGGGCCGGCACCCTACTCCTTTGAGCCATAGGCGCTACCCATATTTACTTATCTGTTTTTGAGACAGAGTCTCACTTTGTCACCCTTAGTAGAGTGCCGTAGTGTCACAGCTCACAGCAACCTAACTATTGGGCTTAAGTGAGTCTCTTGCTTCAGCCTCCTGAGTAGCGGGGACTACAGGTGCCCACTGCAAATGCCCAGCTATTTTTTAGAGGGGGGGGTCTCACTCTTGTTCAGGCTGGTGTCGAATTTGTGACCTCCAGCAATCCACCCAGCTTGGCCTCCCAGAGTGCTAGGATTACAGGCGTGAGCCACCATGCCAGGCCCAGTGTTTTCTTTTTGTTTTGACATTTGACAGAGTCTTACTCTGTCACCCGGGGTACAGTGCTGTAGTGTCATAGTTCACAGCAACCTTAAACTCCTGGGCACAAGTGATCGTCTTGCCTCAGCCTACAGAGTAGGTGGGACTACGGTTATCCCCCACCACACCCACTAGAATAGTTTTTCTATTTTTAGTAGAGACAGGGTCTCGCTCTTGCTCAGGCTGGTCACAAACACGGATTTTATATTTGTTGTGAGGGTTTTCTGAACAGATGACACCAAAGTGACTTGATCTAACAAAATCAGTATACTATGACAATTTTCCAAAAGGTAGATGTTGTGTGTTAAAGAAGGGAGCCCTTTTTATAGTTGGCACAATTATTATTATTACGTTTGTTTGTTTTTGAGAAAGCGCCTCAAGATGTCGCCCTTGTTAGAGTACTGTGATATCACAACTCACAGCAACCTCCAACTCCTGGGCTTAAGCGATTTTCTTGCCTCCTCCTCCCAAGTAGCTGGGACTACAGGAGCCTGCCACAACGACTGGCTATTTTTTGGTTGCAGCCATCACTGTTGTTTGGCGGGTCTGGGCTGGATTTGAACCCAACTCAGGTGTATGTGGCTGGCGCCTTAGCCACTTGAGCCACAGGCACCGAGCCTATTATTTTTTTATTTTTATTTTTATTTTTTGTAGAGACAGAGTCTCACTTATTGCCCTGGGTAGAATGACGTGGCATCACAGCTCATAGCACCCTCCAACTCCTGGGCTTAGGCGATTCTTTTGCCTCAGCCTCCTGAGTAGCTGAGACTACAGGCACTCGCCACAATGCCCGGCTACTTTTCTGTTTTTGCAGTTCGGCCGAGGCCGGGTTTGAACCCACCACCTTCGGTATATGGGGCCAGTGCCCTACTCGATGAGCTACAGTCACCGCCCTATTATGATTTTTTTTGAGACAGTCTCACTATGTCGCTCTTGGTAGAGTGCTGTAGCATCACAGCTCACAGCAACCTCAAACCCTTGAGCTTAAGCAATCCTCTTGCCTCAGCCTCCTAAGTAGCTGGGACTACAGGTGCCCGCCACAATGCCCAGCTATTTTTCTGTTGTAATTGTCATTGTTGTTTAGCAGGCTCGGGTCAAGTTCCAACCTGCCAGCCCTGGTGTGTGTGGCCAGCTCCCTACCCACTGATCTACAGGTGCCGAGCCATAATTGGCACAATTATAGACATGACATTACATGCACCATGGGGCCACGGCTCAGACATGTTAGGTGCTTAGCCAAGGGCCCCTCCCTAGGATACTCATGCAAAGGCTCCCTTCTAGAGTAAATCAGCATGATTTTCAGGTTTTCACAACCCTACAGGTAAAAAACATTTGTGTCTCTGCCTGTTTTACGAGTATGTACTGAAACCAAATGATTGGAGTACAGCAGGATTGTACACATTGTAGATAACACCTCAGAACCCAAAGTGATAAAATAGAGGGATAACT
Organism: Perodicticus potto; assembly: GCA_963574655.1. Taxonomy (NCBI): domain Eukaryota; kingdom Metazoa; phylum Chordata; class Mammalia; order Primates; family Lorisidae; genus Perodicticus; species Perodicticus potto. The sequence goes on along the minus strand of CAUYRH010148239.1, from coordinate 1,778 downwards.
CTTTCTTTTTTTTCTTTTTTTTTTTTTTTTTTTGCGGTTTTTGGGTGGGGCTGGGTTTGAACCCGCCACCTCCGCCATATGGGGCTGGTGCCCTATTCCTTTGAGCCACAGGCACTGCCCATGAGGGATAACTCTTGAAGGTAAATAGGTGTTCTTGTATTTTCTTCCTGCACCCAGCAGTTTGGCACTTGCAGCTTCAGGACCTGCCACCAGGGGGAGGACAAGGGCTTTTTAGATCAGATTTCACAGGTAGGGACAGGGAGCTGGTGGAGGCAGAGGATGGGACAGCCTCCTCCTTCATTTGCAAAGGGGCCCGGGCTCAGAATAAACCTGCCCTTTTGCCCAGAAAGGCAGTTGTATTCACAGGCATGCTCAGGCATGAAACAAAACAGCTCCCTGAAAGCCAGGGGCTTTCTGTGTGTTATTTCACAACAAGGCGCCTGTAGTCCCAGCTACTCTGGAGGCTGAGGTAAGGGGATTGCTCAAACCCGAGAGTTTGAGGTTGCGGAGGTTTCTGTGAGCTATGAGGCCATGGCACGCTACCCAGGGTGAAAGAGTAAGACTCTGTCCCCCACCAAAAAACAAACAAACAAAAGTGTGTTCTAAGCTAAGGGACCGGTGTGAGTGCAGAGCTGCTGAGGTAAGACTGTGTTTGTTCAAAGAATCCCAAGAAGCTGGATGTGAGGGAGTGATGAGAAGAGTCAGAGGAGGTGAGGTCAGGGAGGTGACAAAGGTAGATCAGAGAGCCTGTGGGCCACAGGGAGGAATTTGACCTTGACCCTGAGTAAGGAGGAGCCACAGGAGGGTTATGAACAGGGAGGGACATGACCTGACTTGGGTGCTCACAGGCTCCTCTGGCTGCAGGTGTGAGACTGACTATGAGGTCTGTGGGGAGGGGGACACAGAGACCAGCCAGGAGCTGCTGAGGTGGTCCAAGCAGGAGAGGTGGAGGCTGCACCCAGGAGGGAGAAGAGGACAAGTTACAAATCCATTTTGAAGATGGAACTGTAGGACGCGCTGATGGATTGGCCGTGGCCGTGACAGAAAGAGAAAGCTGGGCAGTGCCTGTGGCTCATTGAGTAGGGCGCCAGTCCCATATACCAGAGGTGGCGGGTTCAAACCCGGTCCCGGCCAAAAACTGCAAAAAAAAAAAATAATAATAATAAAATAAATAAAATAAAATAAAATAAAAAAAGAAAGAGGAGAGCCAGGGACAACAATGGCTTGAGCCCAAGCACCTGCTACTTTTTACTGAGATGGCGGGAAGCACAGGTGCCAGGGCAAATGAGGGGTGTGGTGTGAGGTGTGCCCAGGACAGACTGCCTGATGGACAGAAACCCACCTGGAGCGAGAGGACAGCTGGACAGAGAAGTCTAGACTTGAGTGGAAAGGTCTCAGCTGAACAGGCAGCACATGAATGATGTTTAAACTCACCAGACAGGCGGGGCGTGGTGGCTCACCCCTGTAATCCCTGCTACACTTTGGGAGGCTGAGGTGGGTGGATTGCTTGAGCTTGGGAGTTGGAGACCACCCTGAGCAAGAGCGAGACCCCATCTCTACTAAAAATAGAAAAACTAGGGCAGCACCTGTGGCTCATTGAGCAGGGTGCCGGCCCCATATGCCAAAGGTGGCAGGTTCAAACCCAGCCCCGGCCGAACTGCAAAACAGAAAAATAGCTGGGCGTTGTGGCGGGCGCCTGTAGTCCCAGCTACTAGGGAGGCTGAGGCTACAGAATCGCCTAAGCCCCAGAGTTGGAGGTTGCTGTGAGCTGTGTGACG
>CAUYRH010148235.1:0-12344 GCA_963574655.1 Perodicticus potto | reverse complement strand
ATGGACCATGTGTTAGGACACAAAATAAGTTTTAATAAGTTTAAGAATTGGAATACAAAGTATTTTTTATAAGCACACTGGAATGGAGGTAGAAATAAGTAATAGGAAAACAACTACCAAAGTCCCAAATATGTGGAAATTAAACAATGAATTCTTAACAAATGGGTAAAAAAAAACATAACAGAAATTAGAAAATACCTTGATAAAAATGAAAATACAAGCTACCATACTAATGGGACCCAGTTAAAAGGATTTTCTTAGGTGTAAAAACATATATCAGAAAATAACTGAAAGCAATATCCTGATTTAATACCTTGAGGAACTAGAAAAAAAAAAAAACGACTTAGTATAAACTCAGAAGTATGAAGGGAATAGTAAAGATCAGAGTGGATATAAATAAAATAGAGAATAGGAAAAGAAAATCAATAAAACAAATAATTTTCTTTGAAAAGCAGAACAAAATTGATGATCCTTTAGTTAGACTGACTAAGAGAAAAGAAAGGCGCCTCAAACATTACTCCCAATATTATAGAAATTATGATTACAAAGAGCTGTAAGCACTTGTATGCCAAAATTTTGGATCACATAAACGAACATGTTATTGGAAACACAGCATCTATCAAAACTGAATCATGGATAAACAGAAAGATATAAATAGGCCTATAATTGGTAAAAAGATTGAAGCACTACTCAAAAATCTTCCCTAAAAGAAAAGATCAGTACCAGACGACCTCACTGCTTAATTATGCCAAACATTAAAAAAAAATTAATACCAATATTTCTCAAACTCTTCTAAAAATAGAAGAAAAAAATACTTACTGACTTATTCTCTGAGGCCTACATATTACAAGAAAAGAAAAACCATAGACTAACATTCTTTATGAATATTGATGCAAAAATCCTCAAGAACTGCTAGCAATGCATCTTCAGCAGTGATTATACATCACCACCCAATGGTATTTATTTCTGGAATGCAATAGTGATTGAATGTATGAAAATGAATCAATGTAATATACCATAGGAGTAGAACAAAGGAAAATAAGACATATGATCTTCTCAATTGACACAAAACTCATTTGAAAAACACATTTTTTTATTTAAAATCACTCAATAAAGTAAGAATATAAGAAGTCTTCAGCATAATGCAAACCATACAAGCCCTGACAATTAAGTTCACAAACTCATCCTAAAAATTGTGCTACATACCTCATCACTGAATATCATTATAGTCAGCTTTGAAGTACTCCCCACCAGGAAGTTATACACCAATGCCAGTGCCTTGTCCACCCTTCAAAGCAATTTTGGGACTTTTTTTTGGAATGGCCATCAGAGCTGTTGTCATATTACCCTAGATGTTCAAATGAATAACAAAGACAAGTAGTTTCAGGAAAGGAAAAGAGAAGTTTATTAATTTGCCAGAAAATGGAGAATGTCAGACTCTAATATTAAAGAACCATATTTTCCACTTTAATCAGAAATTCAGAGTTTATAAAGGGGGTTTTCAGCTTTGGGATATTGTTTTTTAACTATGGTTTGTGGTCCAGGTTGTTCTTATCTCAGTGAAGAGGATCCCATGATCTATGTGTGGGCAATTCAATTGAGCCATCTCCGGTGGTTTAAACAAAAAAAACAAAAGGCACTCTTCTACCCTCTCTGGTTACTGGCCTTGGGCAGGAATGCAGGTTTTAATTCCCCAAAAGAGTTGAAAGGGATTAAAGAGATAACTTGTAATACATTTTGGTCTTTTTCAGGCCCTTACTTTTGTTACAACAGTAAGATGGTCTTCCCTGGGTATAACTGAAAAAAATTCCGGGGAAGGACTTAGATCATACTGGCTTGAGTCACATGACTATTTTCATGGTGAAAGACACAACCCTCCATAGAACTAAACTTCCAGGAGTGGAAAGGGGAGAAGCTTTCTAAATGAAAGGAATATTCGACAGAAAGAGGGTAGTGGTCTAGTAATATTAAATATATGTCCAGTGGGATATGTATTGTTATACCTACTTTACACAAGGTAACTAGTACTTTGTGAGTTAAGTACTTGCCAACGAACTCACACAACTACTAAGTGATGGATGTTAGAATTAAGCATTTAAAAATTTTTTTTCACTAAAATGCTCATGGAATTCTGACAGGGAAAGAGAAGTTAAATAAATTATACAAGTGCTGTATTTTAAAGGAATGCAGACATGTACACATGCACAAAAGAATAATTTTTTTGCATCTCTATTCATTACTGGCTGCTAGATGCAGGTTTTGCTGAATATGTTATGTTGGCAGACATTATTGTGGCCCCATACTTCTACATGCTATGTTGATTCGAATATGGACATTATCACTTTTACGTGATTTTCCCCCATTCTACCTCCAGTCAATATACATAAGGTCTTTGTACATGTAACAGATTTTACCAAAGGCATGATAAGATGGATAAATGCACTCAAAGAACTTAATGTAGCCTTTCCATTTGATTCTATAATCCCATTACTAGGTATCTATCAATGGTTTAATAAACTGTAGTGCATGTATAACATGGAATACTATTCAGCTATAAAAGATAGAGCCTTTACATCTTTTGTATTTTCCTGGATGTAGTTGAAAAAGACTCTTCTTAGTAAAGTATCAGAAAAATTGAAATGCAAGTATCTAATGTATAAGACAAATAGGTAAACAACTATAGGCTAACGTGAGAAAAAAAACACAATTTAATTCAAGTAGAGGGGAGAAGGGAAAAGAGAGGAGGAGGAGGAGGAAGGAGGATTGGTAACATTTTACCTAATGGGCAGAATAGAAGAGTATACAGCACTGGGTGAAGGGGTCATCTACAACTTTAGCTTTGCCTAACAAATGCAAACAATGTATCCCAATCATTTGTACTCTCATATTAATCTGGTATTTTAAAAAAGAACATTGTTGACACAGGCATATAACCAAATAAGTAAATAAAATGTAGCAACAGCAATAGAACAAACACACATAAGCCTAAATTTGGCATAAAAATATGCCTGAGAGGGAGTGAAATCAGACAAATGAAAGACAGGTAAGCCCCAAGCTCTTTTTTTCCTACATAAATGTAAACACATACACTTGCGCACACACACACACACACACACATACAACTAAGTAACTAACCTTTTATGAGCTTTGGAAAACAGTTAAAAGTTCATAGTGAGCAAGCAAATATCCAACCAAGGAGAAGTCACTTTGAAAATAATAGTTTTCTGTCTTTCCCCCTAAGATTAGGAACTGGACAAAGATGCATGCTTCCATCACTTCTTTTTAACATAGTGTTGGAAGTTCTATCCAGAGCAATTAGGTAAATAGTTCTGTGCATTTTTTCTTACCCTTGCCCCACTTCCACTCTGGCACAGTAGCATTCTTGACTCAAAAGAGGTGAAAGCCCAATACCTAGGTCCTTTCCTCACACCAAAAAATGCAGAGCAGACATTATTTGCAACACTCTAACCTATGTGGTGGCACCCTTAAAGATTAGTCTCTGTCTTACCTAATGTGGATCTCAAGCAGGAAAAATCAGTTGGTACCTATCATAAAAGCTTTAAATAAACTATAGGCCTGCATAAAAATGGGGTAAGATATTACAGATGGAAACTTGGTAGATTATCTATGTTCCCAAGGACAAGCTAGAATGACACTCCTTAGGATATTAAAACATTCAAAAACATTCATCTATACATGGAAATTAAGAAAACAACACACAGGAACAGATGAGAAACATGTGTAGTAGACATGATATGAGAAGAACATGGGTTAAGCCCTATGCTCAGACAAATTCCAGCTAATCATTAAGGCATGATCATGGTATAGAACTGGTCCACAAGAACTGGGAGAAGTGGAAACTTTTTTCCAAATGTCAGATTTTCATGCACACACACAAAAACCCACATGGTGAGAAAAGAAGCAGGAAACCTGGACCACTCAATGAAATAAAACAAATTGATATAAACTATCCCTGAGGAAGATGAACATTTCACTTATTAGAAGAAGATTATAAGACAATTGTATCAAATATACTAAAAATGCTGAAGGAAAACACAATAAAAGTAATCAAGTGGATCTATATGAACAAAATAAGAATAGCAACAAAAAATCTAAATTATTAAAAGAGATCAAACAGAAATTCTGGAACTTAAAAATACAATAACAAATAAAGAATTTATTAGTGGAGTTCAACATATTTGAGAATGCAGAAAAAAGAATCAGAGAACTTGAAAATAGGAAAATTAAAATTATTGAGTCTGGGTGGAGGTAGAGCAAGATGTCAGACTAGAGACAGTTCCTTTGCAGCCTGGCATGGTGAGCTTTGGGAGAAAGGACTCAAGCCACCTCGTGCTGGGCAGTCCTGCCTAGAAACATCACTTCAGGGTCACAGGGAGGCAACAGGAGACTCTGGGAGCCAAAGGAGAGGTCGAGAGCAATAGAGAATTGGCACAGAGGGAAGTTCTTGCATGCCAGTAGTGGCCGGGTTCGTTCGGTGGTTTTGAACAGAGAGGGCCTGTCCTGCAGACTTTTTTTATTGGACCAGGGAACTTGGTGAAGTTACCTTGGAAGAGTTTGAGTGAGCAAACAAATGATCTTGAACATAGCCCAAGAGCCGGGACTGAGCCACTGTGCAGACGAAAGCTCGGGGTTGTTTGGCTATGGGAGAGGCACATCCATTGTGGAAGAGCTGCAATTCAGGATCAGCCCAAAGAGTCCCAGTGTGAGTTTGGTTCTGGCATGCCTGGTAATCTGAGCAGCCACCTGTAGAGAGAGTTGAGCAACACACACGTTTCTGGAAAAGCCACTGTGTGGATAAAGGACATGGTTTGGAAAAGTTGAGGCATGTCTATTAAGTAGGCTGACAAGAGCTTCAGGCTCTCAACCCTGTGGGGTTTGAGGGCAAAGTAAGTAGGAAGATGAGATGAGGTGTCCTCAACAAATCTGTTATCCCCCATCTTTTACAGCCATATCATGATTAGCATCTCATACCCCAGAACATCACCTATTGTCCATGCAATACATAGCAACATAAATTATATATTTTTTCCTTTTAAACTTTTTACCTCTCAGATTTTTCTTTTTCTTTCTTTTTTTATAATTATAATTTTTAATTGTTTCAATAGCAATGGCTCACTTTTTGTTTTTCTGATGCTGTTATTCTTTTTTTTTTTTTTCTTTCAAATGTTATTCCCTAAGGTTTATTGTTGGGTTGCTTATTTAGTTTTCTTTTGTAGTATTTTTACTTTCTTCAACAACAAGGGCTCCATTTTTGCTATTATTTTCCTACCCATTTTATTCTTCCTTTCCATTCACTTTCTCTCCCTTTCTCTCTCCTTTTGTAAATATTTTTCAACTTTTCTTAATTTTACCACATAAATTTCTCAAACAATAACTAAGATATACCCCCTTGTTCTTACATCTTATATAATTTTATTTTTAATTATTTTTATCAACTTATGTTATTATTATTCCTTTTTTCTGATGTGTTTTATTCTTTGTCAATCTGTATTTCATTTATGAGACAGAGTCTCAATTTAGGCCTAGGATGAGGTGCCACAGTATTGTCCTATCTCAAGGAGATATTGATCTAGTGGGTCCTTCTATCTTTGGCCTTTGGAAGCATGCTAGTGGTAGATCTCCACTGCAATAAACCGTTATTTTCTGGGTTTTTTTTCTTCTCCACTAGGCGGAGGTGGGATATTGATTCTGCTTATGCTGGTAAGGAGCTTCTTACCTTGAGGGACTCACCCATCCAAGATCACAAAGGCTGGGAATTGTAAGTACAGGTCAAAGCACACTGCTGAACTCCACTATTACTCCTGTCTCTCTCTTTCTGTTCTTTTCCTTTTTGCTAATCTTTCTTTTTAATCCCCTGTTCCTTTTTCTTTTCTATTTTTCAATATTTTCTCCCTTCTTGCTCTTTACATTTCCTTTTCATTTGATCCTATACCAAAATGACAATACAACACCTAAGGATAGAGACAAGAAAAACTGAAGAGGAGAAGGAAGTGAAAGGAAAAGGTAGAAGAAGGAAGCAGAGAAGAAGAAAACACTTTGAAGAAGAAAAAACAGAAAAATCCTGGCAACATGAAAGACCAGAACAGAAAAAAACCCAAGGAATCATGTGGTAGCTATTAAAAAGGATTTTACCTAAAAAGAAATGTTAGAAATAAAAGAAAGGGAATTAACAATATGGATAGTAAAAATAATGAATGAAACTGCTGAGAAAGTAGAAAATAACCAAAAGAAAATCCAAAAACAGAACCAAACAAGGGATTAAAGATATGAAGACTATGAAAAGGATACAGCAGACCTTAAAAATTGAAGTAGTCAATAAGGAGACTTAAAGATGTAGTAGAATATATAAATAACAGATTAGAACATTGAGAAGAAAGAATCTCAGAGGTAGAGGACAAAGATCTTGAGCTAACACGTGTGGGTTAAAGAGACAGAAAAAAAGACATAAAGAAAGCAGAAAATTCACTGAGAGAATTATGAGAATTCATGAAGTGTTCAAACACACAAATTATAGGTATCCCAGAGAGGAAAGAAGAATTCCCCAGAGGAATGGAAGCCCTACTAGAGGATATAAAAAATGAAAATTTCCCAACTATCATCAAAGATTCTGACACACTTCTTTCAGAGGAATATCAATCCCCAGGACATCTAAGTTCAAACAAACCATTTCCAAGACCCATTGTCATGAACCTGTCCAAAGTCAAGATGAAATAAAAAATTCTGCAAGCAGAGAAAAGTGCCAATTGACATAAAGGTAAAGACCTATCAGGGTGAAAGGACTTCTCAAATGAAATTATTTTTCATGCCTGAAGAGAATGATCACTTACCTGTAAGCTTCTTAAACAAAACAATTTTCAGCACAGAATTCTATACTCTGCTAAGTTAAGCTTTAAAATTGATGGAGAAATCAAATCTTTTACCGATATGCAAATACTAAGGACGTTTGCCACAACAAGACCAGCTGTATGGGAAATAATTAGACCTATTCTCTACACTTACCATCACAATGGACTATCAGCAAAATAAACACCCAGAAATTAAAGGACAAAACCTAGCTTCCACAACAATGTAAAGATAAAACTAAGCAATGAACTTTCACAAAATAAGATGAATAGAACCACCATAATTATCAATTCTCTCAATAAAAGTTAATGGCTAGAATTGCCCACTGAATATGCACAGGCTACCTGACTGGAAAAGCAAGCACAAGCCATCCTAATGCTGTCTATGGGAAACACACCTAGCCTCGAAATACAAAGCAATACCAGGGTGAAGGGATGGGAAACAATATTTCAGGCAAATGAAAGGAGGGGTCACAATCTTATTTTCAGATACAAGTGGATTTAAAGCAACTAAAGTCAATAAGACGGGAGGCAGAGCATGACGGTGGATGGGAAAGATGTATAGCTCAGCTCTCCTGGAACAACATGTGAGAGTGAGTGGGCTAGATCATTCCTGGCATGGAATATTGGTGTGGAGTGCTAGTTCATGGTGTGTAGCAAGGTGGCAGATTACTGGAATTGGAGTGTAATCCAGAGCTGTGGAGACTGCCGGGAAAGGTTCTATGCCATGGCTGCAGTGGCGGTGGGTGGAGGCAACCATCCCCACCATGGAGGATTACAATTCCCAGTTCATGGGGAAACTAGGTATTGTGTGAAAAGACTGGTGAAGTGTGGACTTCTGAGCAGAATTAGGCAGCCAGAGTTGGGGTGCCATCCAGTGCGGCACCACTGGGATTAGGCAGCAGGAGAGACACTCAGATGGGAAAGATCTCAGATAGGAAGAGGCCATTGTTTTCAAATTTGGGAGATGGTGGTTGCCGCAGGCCCCTTTCCATGCAGGCCAGGTGCAGCGATTTGAGTCTCACCTGCAGACAATTGTCCTACATACATAAATGGCCCAGGATATCCCACACTTCACAGGAATTATTGCAGGGAGAATTTGTGAAACCTGCCTGTGAAGAATTTTTGAGATCAGTGGAATCAATGGTTCTGCAGGGTCTAAGCACCAAGCTGGTAATCAGGGAAACACCAAGAGCAATCTAAGCTGGGAAACAGGTATAAGCCTGGGAACCACTCATGGCACCACCTGGTGTCCAGAAAGTTTATTGCAACATAAATATATAAAATATATTCCTACTAAAATTGATCCCTATGGCATACATATAGTCATATATTTTTATATAATTTTGTTTCCTTTTTTTCTTTGTTTGCTGATTCTTTTTCCTTTTTTGCATTTTTTTCCCTTTTCCTTTCTTGTAGGAGTTATTGTTAAATTTTTTTTATATTAATTAGTTTGATGTAACCATTCAAAATTGTATAAAAAAACAACATATTGTTCCCCACAAAAGCATAAATCTATTCATGATCTATGAGTATATGATTTAATAAAAGAAAAAATAAATTAATTTTAAAAATTTAAATCATTATTATTTTTATTTCTGCTTCCTTTTTTCTTTCTTTCTTTTCTTTTTTCTTTTTTTTAGACAGAGTCTCACTATTTCGCCTTCGGTGGAGTGCTGTGGCATTGCAGATCTCAGCAACCTCTAACTCCTTTGGGTTGAGTGGTTCTCTTGCCTCAGCCTCCCAGGTGGCTGGGGCTGCAAGCACCCACCATGGTACCTGGCTGTTTTTTGGTTGTGGTTGTCATTGTTGTTTGGTGTGCCCTGGGCCGGGTTTGAGCCTGCCAGCTCTGGTGTGTGTGGCTGGTGCCCTGGCCACCAAACTACAGGCACTGAACCCTCCCCTTCCTCTTATGGTTGCTGACAGTGCTTACATCAGGCTATTTGAGGTTTTCGTTGTTGTTGTTGTTGTTGTTGATTGTTTGTGTGTCTGTTTGTGTGTTTCTGTGTCTTTTTTTGTTTGTTTGTTCATTTGTTTCAAAGTGCCTTATGTTCTGCTACATCCTCAAGCTATTGGCTATTTTCCCTAACTCCAATTTTTGCATTCAACAAGAACAAAGGGGAGTGAGGGATGATAGCCAACTGAAGCCAGCTTACAACAGAAGCTCCCATTCAGAGGGAGAGACAACGGCTAGAAAGCACCTAACAAAGCTGAAGGGTGGGAACTGAGTTGAGAGAAGAGATTGATACTTGCTCATCTTCTCTGGTGAGGCAAGCTACAACTCCAAGCAAACAAATTTCAGGTAAAGAACCCACCCCAAAGAGAATGCGTATCCATCCCCTCCCCCAAGTGAGTTGCTTGATTGTTTGCTGTGGGATCTCTACTAATGAGTGGTGAACTGAGGTCTTCTTCTCTCATCCCATGGGAGTGAGTTGCTGGAAATTGGGACTCCTTCTCCAAGGAGTCCCTGCTGTGAGCCTGGGCATTCTCTTGTCTGGCATGAAGGTTGAACAAATATTTTCCCTGCCACTTTGAACTCCCAGTCCAGCCTTCCCCCTGGACAGATGGTCTAGAAGCTCAACCCCTTCAGAGACCAGAATGTTTGTGGTTCTCTGTTAAGACTGAGCATTGCATGGTCTGAGGTAGCACAGCTATGCTGTAACTGTGAATCTGGTAACAGTGCAGAAATGCAAAGGGGGGAAGGTGTCTGGCTTGGCTCTGAGGAAGTGAAACTCAGTGGTGGGCAGAGGTTTGGGTCTCCGCACAAAGGGTGGAGACTTGGGAACCACTGAGGTGTGGGAACCCGTGTGGAAACACCTCCCACCTAGCTCAGTATTAACAGAGTGATCTGGCTGGGGTCACATTTCAGAGAGACACTTCCTCAATTCTGTGGACTGACAGAGGGAGCTGGACTTTGCATTGTGGGGATACCAGAGGAGCAGAGCAGCCAGAGCAGAGGCATGGTCTCTGAGGGCAAAAAACATTTGCTGCTTTGTTAACCTCCAGTTTGGAATAAGCTCAGGTAGAACACTCCCCAGTTTCCACTGAGCACCCAAGGTAGTCAGATGTCAACTTCCACAGCCAACTGGTGACAGAGTGTGGTCACCTGGTCGACAAGGCATTGACTTCCCTCTGACTCTGGCAGGCCTGAATACCTGGAGCATTTGCTCATTGGAGGGAACTGGGCCACAGCCCTGTGGGGCTATCAATGCCTGCCTGTGACAGAGGTGCAAGGGGCGAAAGGAGACACCAGCCTCCTGGACTGTTTTTCTGGGTGGGCCATTCTGACTCCACAGAGCACACAAGTGAATTACACTTGAGCTTCCAGTGGACCCTTACTACCTAGATGCTAAAGACGTTTTGAAATCCACCTGATCTACATTTGTGTTGGCCAGTACAATTGGTTTGGAACTCTTGACCTGGGCTGATCAGCCAGGGACCCACCAAGGTTGTACCCTGATTGTGTTGTTGTGGGACTGTGGGATTCTCCTCTTCCAGTTGTCACCTGTGGGCAGACGGGGTGTCTTAGTTGCTTAGCTGAGATTTCAGCCCAAAGCCACTGATTCACAGGGATTAGATGGAGACTAGCTAAATACAGGTCAAAGCTATCTAGCCCCATCACACCAAGCAGGTCCCTAGAGTTTCAGGCTGTAGTACTGAATGGGTCCTTTGTAAATCTCTAGGGGTAAAGCTGTAATCACCAGTCACAGATCTTTGGTAAAGGGCTGGTTAATTACAATTCTAGCAGCACTCAATTCAATTTCACCTTATGAGCTTCTCTAGCCAAATGGTGAAAAATAATCAGGGGCTGGAGTCAGTGGAAAAACTCTGGCAACACAAATAATCAGAGTAGATCCACTACCCCAAGGAATGACAAAGGAGATACAACAGAAGATCCCATTTATAAACAAATGGCTGAGATGCCAGAAATCAAATTCAAAATTTGGATTGCAAATAAGATTAACAGAATGGAGTTAAAGTTGAAATTAGAAATTCAAGGAGCAATTCAAAAGTTCTCTCAAGAATTCAATGAATTCAAAGTCAAAATCACCAAAGATTTTGACACATTGAGGCAAGAACTTGCATCCCTCAAAGATCTGAGAAATACAGAAGAATCCCTCAGTAACAGAATGGAGCAGGCAGAAAAAAGGATCTCTGACATTAAAGACAAAGATTTTAAATGCTCCCAAACACTCAAAGAGGAAGAGAAATGGAGAGCAAAATGGATCATTCCCTGAGACAATTGTGGAACCACTCCAAAAGAGCAAACATTAGCCTTATAGGAATTGCCGATGGATAAGAGGATGGTCCAAAAGGCAGAGATACTCTACTCCAAGAGATAATCAAGGAGAACATCCCCAGTCTTGCAAGAGACACTGAAATTCAGATAGCAGACAGCTTCAGAACCCCAGCACAACTCGACCTAAATAAAGTATCTTCTAGACACATTGTAATTAACTTGGCCAAGTTTAATATGAAGGAGAAAATCCTTCAAACAGCCAGACATAAGAAAATCATAACCTACAAGGGGAAGAATATTAGAATGACTGCAAATCTCTCTGCTGAAACTTTTCAAACCAGAAGAAAATGGTCATTAACCTTGAACCTCCTAAAACAAAACAACTTTCAGTCCAGTTTCCTGTATCCAGCTAAATTGAGTTTCATTTATGACAGAGAAGTTGAATACTTTAATGACATGCACACCTTAAAGAAACTTGCCATAACCAAACCAGCTCTTCAGGATATTTTCAGATCCATCCCCTATAACGACCAGCACAATGCTTTACCACCGAAGTAAACTCACTCTGAAATTCTTGATCAAAACCCAATTTACACAGTGGTGAAAAGATTTAAAATGTCCACTGGATTTTCAAAATCCTTGACACCCAAAATATTGCCAGACTTATCATTACTCTCAATTAATGTGAATGGCTTAAATTGTCCTCTTAAGAGGCACAGATTGGCTGACTGGATACAAAAACTCAGGCCAGATATCTGTTGCATACAAGAATCTCATCTTACCTTCAAGGATATATATAGACTCTGGGTGAAGGGAAAGATGTCTGTAATCCAGGCAAATGGAAATCAGAAAAAAGCAGGAGTGGCGAATTTATTTGCACATACATTAGGCTTTAAACCAACAAAAGTAAGGAAAGACAATCATGGCCACTTCATATTTGTTCAGGGCAACACTAAACATGATGAGATGCCAATTATTAATATTTATGTGCCCAACCACAATGCTCCTCAATTTATAAGAGAGACCCTAACATACATGAAATATTTAATATTTTCCAGCAGCATAATAGTTGGAGATTTTAACACCCCTTTGGTAGTGTTGGATAGATCCTCCAATAATAAACTAAGCAAAGAAATTTTGGACTTAAACCTCATCATATAACAATTAAATTTAATAGACATCTACAGAACAGTTCATCCTAACAAAACTGAATACACATTATTCTCATCATCCCATGGAAC
>CAUYRH010148232.1:0-60693 GCA_963574655.1 Perodicticus potto | reverse complement strand
AGGATAATTGGTGGGGCCAAACCTATGGTGCATCTTAGAAGGGTACAGGTGAACCTTACTAAATGCAGAATACAAATGTCTTCATATAATAACAGAAAATGCCAGGAAGGCTATGTTAATCAGTTTGATGAAAATAGTTCAGATTGTATGTGAAACCAGCACATTGTACCCCTTGACTGCACTATTGTACACAGCTATGATTTAATAATAAAGACAATAAAAAAAATACAACATAATCCTGCGCTTCACATTTCTAACTCACCACGGTAGATGAGCAGGATAGAACCTATGCCATTATTATAAATACAAAATCCGCTTGGTAACTAATTGTCCAAGAGAACAGAGATGAGCTCACTCAGGGGCAGTTGACAAACTCTGAAACCCAGACCATTCAGAAGCCATCAGATTTGTTCCCACATATCTCTCATTATATGAGCTTCAGAGAATGGTATAGAACTACCTGCTCCTGAAGTGATTTGAAACCGAAAGGTGTCCTGTTGCTGGGAAAAGTCAAGAGAGAAGACACATAGGCCAAAAGCTGAGAGATCACAGTAGTTTTTCCTAAATCTATAAAAGTCCCCTTTCTTCCTGGGCCATCTTTGATTACTTGTTTGGTTTCATCATTAACAATATTAAGCCCTTAATGTTGCTGTCTTCTATGTTGTTTTGAAGAGCTACAGAGAATAATGAAAAAAAGATAAATTGGGACCAAGAAATGATGAGTTTCTCTCCCTGAAGATGAGGAGTACATAGAAGACTCTGTTTTCTTATTCGTAAGCCACATTCTTTGTCAAAACCACCAGGTGTTCTGTTCACATGTTTTAGACATCACAGATTTTGCAAAGTGGTATGTGCTGCCAGAGGAGTTCCCTCCTGTGATCAAACTCCCTACCTTATGAGCTCACAGTCAGGTTTGTGGAGGGAATTTGGGGCGGAATGAGTGGCCTGAGCTTCCCAGGGTCCATAGCTTAACCCCACCCAAAGGCAAGCAAATGATGTTAGAAAGAAAGTTTGCAGTCAGGGCCTAGATGGCCTGTTTCCTTTTCTTCCCTTTTCCTGCTCAGCCAGCTTCTCGCTTTTTCCAAAAAAGTCTCTGAAGTCTTCTGTAGCGAGGGTTTGCTTATGCCCCAAGTGAAGACATATGAAATTCTTCTGCTGGCACATATAGAGGCAACACATTTGTAGGAGATGCCTCTACTGCTGACTCATACTCCACCACATGTCAAGAGCCTATGGATGGAAGAGGGTCTTTCTTTCCCCAGAAGAGATATGACCTTTCTGAGTTTGCTCTCAATTCCCTTTATTGGCTTGGAAGAAGAACAGACACTGATTGTTTCTTTACAATGTATGGTGAACCTCTCCATGGGTTTGGGGGGCAACTTACATGGAGTTTTAAGCCCTTTGTAGAGTAGTTAGACCTCTCACATAAAGAATCAGAGAAATAGTGGCCTCAAATGCATTACAAGGAAAGAGTAGTGACCAAAAAAAATTAAGAAAAAAAAAAAAAGGTGCTGAAAAGAAGAAGTTTTCTGGTCTGGTAACACCAAGTCCTTCAATACAATTCACTTGGCTGATAGAACCAATATTTAACCTTTCTTTAAGCACTTAGACATGTGGTAGGCAGTCGTATGGGGCTCTCAGGATTTCTTTCTGCTGTCCACATATAACCATATCAGAGAGGCAGGGAGAAGGCTCCAGAGAAGAATGGAAGGGTGATTTCAGGACTCTGTGTCATCCGTGTCCTGCTGAGCCAGAAAAAGAAAAATCAGACTCATCAGAAATAGAGAGCACACTTGCCAACCTCGTATTTTCTATCTTTTGTTGTGCCAGTCTGGAATCACTTTTCAAGTTGAAATAAATTACAGATGAAGAGTGTGACTTTTCCCCATTATCTTTGCCCATCCAGCACACAGGTGGATACTTTATCTGATTTGACTTTTTCAAAATTCTACTATAAAATGGCACAGAACATCAAGATCAGGACACAATCACCAGGTGCCCCAAATGCCATTAGCTTTGAATGAGCCAACTACCCAGCAATTTGTTCTGGAAAACCTGATGTTAGTGCTCTCAGTTGATCCTGCACGGAAAGTTGTGCATTGCCAAAGTCATGAGCACCACGCTTGGACAAGATGGGCTTGGAGCATGAAAAGGAAAGTCCCACTGTCCAGACCTGTGAGAGAGATAGACATGGAAAAGATCAGTTTTAAAGCAATTGGGTAGGGACACAAAGAAACTAAAAGTTGAAATCACAGTCTCTGGTACCTAATTAGCAAAAAGACTTCTGTGAATAGGGATTGTCATGCTGCAAGACACTGTGCTATGCTGGGGGGCTTTTGAAGGGAAGGAAGGACACCAACTTCTAAGCATAAGCCATTTGGCAAGCCTTCAACTTTTCCTCTTCCTTCAGTTCCCATGATAAGTGTATGAGGTTCATTAGAAGCATTCCTAATGCACCTTCACATGAATAGGCTTACTCAGATGACTAATGTTCTCCATTCTCTCTGTGTGAGGTTGTATGTCCATACGCAAAAGAGATACTGTTTTTTCCTGTATTTTCACTGGATTCTTCTCTCTTCATTTGAGTTCTTTGCTCCAAACACCCCTTGGCATTTGCTCACAAACCAGTTGCAATTATAATTAGATAATTTAATCAAGCAACAATTAATGTAGCAATGAAATAGAGTGAAAAAGAAGGAAAGTTGTTTCTGTGAAAACTAAGTTGAATAATCCAGAATGACTCATTTTAAAGACAAGTCACTAAAATTTAAAAAAAGAAACTATAAACAAATTAGTTATGCTTGAGACAACTAGGAAAGAACAGGAGTGGGGACATTGGGAGTAGGAATAAAGTTCTAGAAAGATTCTGTATTTAAACTCATTCCAGTCCATTTAAAAAAAATTAGACATTATTAGCAAAAAAATGGTAATCAGTGGACCATATTCCAAGAAAAGTCCTCAACCCTGCATGAAAATATTGGTTAATAAATATACTTTTGTGTGTTTAAACAAAGATTTCATAGGATGTATAATGTAAAATATTTTCTCCCATTCTGTAGATTGTCTGTTAACTTTGTTAATTATTTCCTTTGCTATGCAGAAGTTTTTTTAATTTAACGACTCCCCATCTACTTATTTTTGTAATTGCGGTGGTTGTCTTTGGAGTCTTAGTTGTAAACTTTTCACTTAGGCCAATACCTATAAGAGTTTTTACTACATTTCTTTCTAGAAGTTTTATGACTTCATGCCTTCCATTTAAGTTTTTATCTATCCTGAGTAAGTTTTCATGCATATTGAGAGAGAGAAGTCCTGTTTCACTCTTCTGCATGTATCTGTCCAGTTTTCCCAACTCCATTTATTGAATAGGACTTGCATTCCCCAGTGTATGCTGGTGTCTTCTTTGTCAAAGATCAGTTGGTTGTAGATGGTTTTTATTTTTGGAGTTCCCTATTCTGTTCCATTGGTCTATGTCTCTACTTTCATACCAGTACCATGCTAATTTGGTTACTATAGCCTTGTAGTACAATTTGAAGTCAGGTTATGTGATGCCTCTAGTTTTGCTTAAGATCGCACTGGCTACTCAGAATGTTTTCTGAATTCAAACAAAACATAAAATTATTTTTTTGAGATGTGTGAAAAATGACATTGATATTTGATGGGGATTATGTTGAACTCATAAATCCCCTTGGGTATTATAGACATTTTAAGGATGCTGATTCTATCTATCCATGAGCATGTGATGTTTTTCCACTTGTTTGTATCATCTGTGATTTCTTTCAAACCAGCAGGGGGAAAAGAACCATTAAAAAATGGGTAAAAAAGTGAACAAAAGTTTTTCAAAAGAAGATAGGAAAATTGCCAAAAGAAAAAATGCTCAAATATCAGGAAAATCATCAGGAAATCATCAGTAAAATGCAAAGTAAAACCACACTAAGATACCATCTTACCCCTCAAAATGGCCATTAATAAAAGTCTAAAAACAAGAGATGCTGGTGGGGATGCAGAGAGAAAGAAAGGCTTATACGCTGTTGGTGGGTGTACAACTTAGTATAATTTCTATGGAAAATAGCAGGGAGATTCCACAAAGAAATAAATGTAGGCTTAGCATTCATTCCAGCAATCCCACCACGGGAGAGCTAATGAAACGAAGTCGTTTTACCAAAAAGACACCTGTACTCATGCGCAGATAAAGAAAATGTGGCATACATACATATAACCGTGGGTTACTACTCAACTATAAAAGGAACAAAATAATGGCTTTCACAGCAACTTGGATGGAACTAGGTAGGATCATTATATTCAGTGAAGTATCTCAGGAAATTCAGAAAATCAAACACCACATGTACTCTCTACTAATTAGGAGCTAAATCATGGGCACACATGGGCACAAAAAGATGTAAAGGACATTGGAAATCAAGAAAAGGGGAGGTTAAGAGGCTAAAGGATATGAACTTATTTACTGGGTACAGTGGACACATTTCTGGTGACAGGTACACTAGAAGTTCCAACTTAAGCCTTACATAAGGTATTCACATAACAAAAACACTCATACTCTCCTAATATTTTGAAATAAAAAATAAAATAAAGTTTAAAAGAATCTTTTGGTCATATAAGCACCTTCAAAGACTTAAGGTGAAATAAAAGAAAAGAATTGTCCAACCAAAAAATAGAAGGGGGAGGAAGGAGGGAGGAGGGAGGAGGAGGAGGGGTGAGGGGGAGGGGGAGGAGGAGGAGAAGGAGAAGGAGAAGAAAAGAAAAGAAAAGAAGAAAAGAAAAGAAAAGAAGAAAAGAAAAGAAAAGAAAAGAAGAAAAGAAAAGAAAAGAAAAGAAAAGAAAAGAAGAAAGAAGAAGAGATTCCAGGAAGGATATATACTATTGCTTATCTCCACTGGAAGAGATGTTTTGATTAACCAGCCAACTAACGTGTCAGACCCGGGGGCTTCCCCTGAACTCCAGCTCCAGGAAGAATAAGTGACTTCTCCAAATGCCATATTGGCAGAGCTAAGACTTGACTTTTGGCTGTATACAACATGTTCATAAAGTTCATGTGCAGTGCGATGCAATTTTTGCACTGCACTCAAACTTTGTGGCCACCCTGTATTAGGTGGATTTAGATATGATTCTGTGGTTTTACCTCTTAAATTTCTTTTATTCTTCACTTTCATATTACCCTATATTTCATTTCTTCTCTGAAATAGTTCAGAGCCTTCCAGGCTTTTTACAGACTTTGGATGAGATCAGGCAGGCTCTGTCAAGTGCTTGGGGTAGCATCAGCCCTGAACATCTCAGCTGAGGCTGCTCCCGCATTTGCCTGAGCTTTTGGGGCTAGCGTCTGCCCTTCTCACCTGCCTACATGGGCTGACTTCTGTGGATGGGTTTATTTCATTCTTATTGGACCTCTGTTAACTCATGCCCTGGGGCTGGAAGACTAATTATGCCTCCCTGTCATATCTGGCCTGGCAGATTTGAATTTGAATTTGGTACCCCAAATTCAACTTGCCTTGCAGAAGAACTTAGGTCCCCATCATTTCATTTTATCTGTGTGGTTTCTTGTATTCACATACTCTTGTTTTACGAAAGCCAGGTCCATGAGAAACCAAAGTAGTTGCCTGGACTATACAGTGGCATTGTCAGAGCTCACAGCAACCTCAAAGTCCTAAGTTCAAGTAATCCTCCTGCCTCAGCCTCCCAAGTAGCTGAGACTACAGGCACTCACCACTATGCTTGGCAAGTTGTCTATTTTTTTGAAAGAGGAAGGGTCTCACTATGTTTCCCAGGCTGGTCTTGAATTCCTAGCCTCAAGTGATCTTGCTTCCTCAACTTCCCAAAATGTTAGGATTATGGGAGTAAACCACGGCACCCAGCCAAAGTAGAAATTTCCAAATTTTCTTTTCATTTCAAAATTATGCTTTTAATCTGGGTTTTCAGGATAATGCTTTCAAATCTAAATATTTTCATAGCCTCCATATTAATTTTGCCTGTTGGTGAACCCTGAGAGAGGTTTCCAAATCCCCTACACAGAGCAGGAGATCAGCCACATCTACATCATTTTCTTCACTCTCGTCTTGACTTCTTTGGTTCTTTCCACTTTCCATTTGTGTTCAGGCCCCATCAGACCCTTGAATGATGGGCCAGTGGTCACAGTACTACACCAATACCTGTTGCCTGCTGAAGCTCATCGAGATTAAGTAGGTGCTTTTCTGCCCCCATGCCTCAGTTTTCTGGCTATGGAAAAAGAGAACTTACGTTCCTAGAAATAATTCCTTACATTTGATGAGTGAATCCTCACATTTATTGAACCCATGTCACACCTAGTTCTCATATAAAATCCTTTATGTGTGTCATTTATTTCTTAAACTGGCCTTAACAAAGATGAACTGCCTTTATTTCTGTTTTAAAGATAAGGATAATAAAGCAGAGAGGTGGGGTAATCTGTCATGGTGGTGCAATTAGGAAGCGATGGCACAAGGATTTAGAGGAGGTTTGTCTAATCATGTATGTCCTGGACACAACTCCTACTTCACACCTGAAGCAGTCTATAATTTTTCTATGATTAGATGTAACACAAGAAAGACCACAGGGCATTTCACATAAGGGGACATAATACACTGACCTCTGGTTCCTCAGCCATAGAAGGGACCAATGAATAAAGATAGAGAAGAACTAAGTGGGAAAACGTGACACAGCCTCTGAGCAGGTGTTGGGGTTGCTGGTAGAGGGCCTCTGGTCAGCCAACAAAGGAGACGCCCCATCATGGGGTGCCTGCCTGGTCTTGCTGCTGCTGCAGACCGTGTGTCCCTGCATTTGTGGGAGGTGCAGTGGGAAAAAGCAATCTGCTCTTCTCTCTTAATCATGTGTGAATGGACCACGAGTCGCAAAATGCAGTGCAACTTCATTGGTATTCAAGGTCATGGAAATTCTACGAAGCATGCAGGTGGTTGATGCTTTTCTGAATTTTTAGTGCTGTCATTACTTTTTGTCTTTTCTTTCGCTTTGTAAAATGTTTTCATGGAATACTGAGAGATGATGTTGGAGAGTGCTGGCCAATGATGCTCTTTTTAGCAGAAGGACTATTACTTCCCTCTCATCTGTTATAATGGTGAAGTCTTCTGTTCCCAATAAATTCGTTCTCAACTCCCAACTCTCAACTGTGTTTGCTTTAGTAACACTGAGCATCCATTTCAGAAATCCTAATCTATTTTCTTATTGGTGCCACTATCTAAACCACAACTATTCTCTGAATGTCCTCAATTGTCAAACTCCTCACAACCCCCGTCTCCAGTATTCTTGACCTGCAAACGACCCTCCTCAGAAAGCACATAGGAAAACAAAGCACTACACGATATTATTTGGTTTAGTTACGATTGTAATAATGATTCTTTCCCACCTTTCTCACAACTCACCAAATCTCCAGCTTTTTTTGTCTGTTTATTCCGCAAATGCTTATTGAACACCCTTATGCACCAGACATTGTTGTGGGTTCAGAAGATGGAGCATTTTTCAGGGAAAGTGACTGCTCGGGAGAAGAGAGGAATGTTTTGAATAATGCCTTCTAGGTGATTATAAGTATTTTGTGAGTGGGAAGACTTCATAAGAGGGACATGGTTTTTTAGGCAAGGTGGTCAGAGAAGCTCTCTGAAAGGAGACAACAGTTGAGTAGACATCTAACTCACATAAGGAGTCAGTCATGATGAAATCTGGCAGAAAAATAATGCAGGCAGAGGGTGTAGTGGGAACAACATGAGCAAACCCTGAAGGCAGGATCATGCTGTATTTTAGGACTGACAAAGACATCAGTAAGACTGGAGCAGAACATTAAAGACCAGTTGCTTCACTACCAACTCTTTCCGTTGTCCCTGGATCTGTGATAACCTGTATTTTGTTTTTGGGAAAAGGTATACAACAGAGCAGACTTGATTCTTGAGGTCTTTGTGCTTCTTAGTGCTATTTGATGCTAACCTACACTAGATAATTCTGTTGTATTATCTTTATCACCTCCCAGAGTCACTCCTCTTGACAGCATTTCCAACTCTCCTAGCCTCTTGCCACCACCCACTCAATGGTTTCTAGCAGTCTTGTTAGCTGACTTCACCACTGAGGTCCATTTTCCTGAAATACATAATCAAATTATCATGATCTAAATAACTACACCTTTATATTGCCACTCTGTCCAAATTATACTTAAATTCTCTCCTCCCTGTCATCTTCTGACTCTCTGAACTCAGTGGTAAAACCTGCCCTACATTTCCTGACTACTAATTCCCGGTGACCTGATTTCTGCTTCTACTACTAAATTTCACTGTTCATGCTTCTCCGCCATGTCCCCAATATAACTAATGATCTTTTCTGTCTAAACTTAATGTCTTTTTTCAGGTGCTCATTCTCCTGACACTCACTGCCAAGTGTGACATTATTGGCCACCTTCACCTTGGGAGGTTGATAAATTCTGCAGTTGAACAATTGACCAGGTAAAATCCCAAATTTACTACCACAGTCATTGTGAGAACGGTGAAAACAATTTCCTTGAATTTGTCACTGCTTGGTTTCTTCACTTAGCAATAGGATCAAGAGCCATCTCTACATGATGTGGCTGTTGAGTGTTAAATATGGCTATCCTTCAGAAAAGCTTCACACAGTACAGAGTGGAGGCCACGGCAGACACCGACTACAATGTCAGCTATTATTTTAAGAGAATTGAGACTCTTCTTGTCTCTTGACTTCTGAGATAATACATTCCTCTTGTTCTCTTTTTACTTTCGTCTCTTTCTGTGCTTATCTCCATTCAAACTGAGCAGTTACTGTGCTTTGGTGGGAGGTAGAGGAGTTGGAGACAGAAAACTGAATAAGACCTTTGCCTCAAGGAACCCGCAGCCTCAGGGCCTTCTGCTCGCCCTTTGACCTTTCTCCAAGGATTCCATACTTACTCCACAAATCTTGGGCTCTCTGATCTTCTTTCTTCCTTGGTTTTTGCTCATCTGGGAACTTCTGCATTCACTAAGCTAAACTATTTTACTTTCTTCTAATCATCCTTAAATCCACACCTTCAGGCTTGACCTATGGCCGGAAGTTCATTTTGCTCTTTGGACAATTCTAGTGTGTCATTCACTAGAATGTCCTTCACTTGCCTACATCCCTCACTTATGTACTCTTTGAGGAACAGGAGAGTCCTCTCTCAAATTTCATTCCACTGATAGAGGCTCAGAGACTCTTCCTGAATGCAGCTGTTAAGCAGATACCCCAGCTCTGGCTCCAGTTTTTATGTTTCTAATACACAGTCTCCAAGACACTCGTGGACATAGGCTGCCTCTTGAGCTTTTAGTGGATAGCATCTCCTAGCTATGGCTTTTGGAGAATCAAATCGCAACTCTGATAAGGATACTTTATATTCTGCAACATGTATTGATCTAGGAGGGATTTTTCTTTTTTTTTTCTTTTTGAGACAGAGTCTCACTTTGTCACCCAGAGTGGTAGAGTACTGTGGCATCATCTCTCACAGCAACTTCAAACTCATAGGCTCAACCAACCCTCTAGCCTCCCAAGTAGCTGAGACTATAGGCACCACCTCAACACCTTGCTAGTTTTTCTATTTTTAATAGAGACAGGGTCTTGCTCTTGCTTAGGCTGATCTCAAACTCGTGAGCTTAAACAGTCCACCTTCCTTGGGCCTCCCAGAGGTGTAAGTTACTTCACCAGGCCTCCAGGAGGGATTTTTTCTCCCCTTTAAGCTCCCTTTTTAAGATAAGCTGACAAAAAGGAGCAGTTGAGTATTGAAGTCCTAAATCTGGCATTTGGCTTATCTTCCCCTACCCAAAGAAAGGAATGAGCTTATCTCTAATTGTAAACAAACAAACAAACAAACAACAACAACAACAAAACACAGTAGTTCATCCCCTCCTCAATAATGAGGAAAGTTGGGTTCTAAATCAGTTACCTTTTACTATATGTAAAATCACCCCAATACTACTTAGTAGCTGAAAGCCAAGTTATTTGTTATTTCTCATGTATGTGTGGATTAGCAGGGCTGTTCTCATCTGAACCAGCCTGACTGAGGCTGGTTGTGTAGGACGGCCTTACTCACTTCAGTAGCAGTTGAAGCCCAAAGACAAGTCCCTGAGGCAGGCCTCGTTCTCTTGGCCAGTATGGCGGCAGGCTTGAAAGAAGCACCTTGAAGCAAGCAGGCCCAGGATAGGCACCACATGGCTGCACGTCTTCCCCCAGAAGAGGTAACTCTTTTAATAACAAGGATAGTATGGCCTGAGAAAAAAATACAAATCAAGGCCTTTGACCAATATACTGGGCCCTCTACTCAACACTTTACCAAGACACCCCTTCAAAGGAACTCAGAGCTTTTGATCCAGATGCTCTCTGGATTTTTTTCAATGGGCCAGAATAATACCCTTTTTTCTCTCATTTTTCCTTTTAGTTTCAAGTGTTACTTCCCACCTACAGCCTACTAAGGGCTACTATTGTGGAATTTTCAGGTTATTTGTCAACATAACATGAATGATCTGGGGAAGCAGGTGGAATCTTCTAAACCGCTAATGCCCTTGTTTGTCAAGGCATAGATCAACTCCTCTGAAAATGTAGTTTAATGCTAATATTAGTGGCTGTTTCTTTGTGTTTTTATTTTTCTTGTTTCAATTTATTTGATTTTCATATCTACTTCTATCTATTCTTTTAATTCCACCTATCCCAATTTACCAGACTGGTTTTAAATAATGATAATAATTCACAAATAAAAAACTTTCATTGGGTACTCAGTGTATTCTTGCATTAAATGAAGGCTTGAATAGAGCTATCTTATTTAATCTTTACAATAACCCTGAAACAGGCAGGATTATTCCATGCACCAGGGAAAAAACCAAATTCCAGAGATCTGCTCAAGGCCATGCGGGCAGTCAGTTGGTCCTAGGACATGAAAGAAGATGTAGGAATAGTTGCCCAGCAGCCAAAACAACAAAAGTGAAAATAACAAAAAAGCCACTTCTCATTCCTATGTGATATACAACTGTGCATAACTGCCCCATTCTCACTGCCTCTGGAACCAGGATAATCTCAGTCAGAACCTGCAAGTGGGCCTTGGAGGGATACCCAGGGGCCTGTAACTTAAGCCCTTTGGTTAATCCAAACCCACAGAGGAGTATCTCTAGAATGGAAGAAAAAGTATCCAATGTATACACCCCTAATATGAAGCAAATTTATATCTTTCAAGCGAAGGCTACAAGCCACTTATTGCACAATAAGATGGGGAAAGGGGTGAGGGAGGGAAGGGGAGGGAGAGGGTGGGGGGAGAGAGGATAAAGGGTGAGATCACACTTGTGGTGCATATGTGAAGGGTCAGGAGAAAACTTTTAAATACGGATCAAAATTTTTTTCACATAGTAAATGAGAAAATATCATGAATGTTATATCAATCAGGTTGATAAAAATATCTCCGATTGTATGTGAAGCCCGCACACTGTACTCCATGACTGAATTATTGTACTCAGCTATTACTCAATAAAAAATAATTCAAAAAGAAAAAAGAAAATTCTATATCTTGTTCCCCTATATGTAATGTATTATTTTTCTATGGCTACTTTAATTTATTTACTTATTTATTTATTATTTATTTATTGTTTGGGATTCATTGAGGGTACAAAGAATTAGGTTATACTGATTGCATTTGTTAGAGAATGTACCTCTTATAATTGTGTCCCACCCCCAGTGGAATGCCATACACCATGACCCCCCCAATTCCTCTCCCTCCTCCCTTCTCCTCATTGCCTCATTCCCCATCCCTTCCCATGTATTAGCTCATCTACTGTATAGCTACTTTCAATATTTTTTCTTTATTTTTGGTTTTCATTAGTTTGATTATGATGTATGTAGGTGTCGAGTTATTTATATTTTTATATTGTGGTTTTCTAAACTTTTTGAATCAGCAAATGTATTTCTTTTATCAGATTTTGGAAGTTTTGCCACCATGTCTTTAAATATTGATTTTCTGCCCACTCTGCCTCTCAGCTATTCTTCTGAGGTTTCAATTGTCTATATTTCTGACATTTTCAAATTGTCCCACAATTCCAAAATACTTTGTTCATTTTCTTTTGTTTTTTTCTCTCCTTCGGGGGGATGATTTCAATTTGTCTATCCTGTAGTTTATTCTTTCCTCAGTCATCTCCAGTTTGTTATTAATCAGACCCACTGAATTTTTTTTTTTTTTTTGGTCAGGGCTGTGTTTGAACCTGCCACCTCTGGCATATGGGGCCAGCGCCCTACCCCTTTGAGCCACAGGTGCTGCCTAGACCCACTGAATTTTTTTCCTTTTTTTTTAAATTTCAGGTTAATATGAGGATACAAAAATCTGCTGAATTTTTATCTCGGATATTTCTAGTTTTCAATTATAAAATTTCTATATATATATATATATATATTTGCATTTCCTAGTCGTCCTCTGACATGTCCAATATTTAAGTCAGTCTGAACATATATGTCTTTTCCTTACTAAACATACTTGAATAGCCATTGTAAAGTACTTGTTTGGTATTTCTAATATCTCCATTATCTTTTCTCGGAGGTTTTAGTCACATAAATATACTCAAGAATTACCCAACGTAGGAAGAATTTATCTTGGATGTTGTGGCTGTTATGTTTTGAAGTTTCTTGATTTTGTTACATTCTTCTAAAGAGTGTAGCGAAACTCTTTACACTGAAAACTGTGATGCCTTTAGTGGGCAGTGGCATAGATCTCAAATCAGTTCTTCAAACATTAGCTCTAAGCTACTTTCAGATTGCCCCTCATATACATGGTTCTGGAGTTAGCCAGAGATGTGAGTTAAGTTTAAACATAGTATTTCTTTCTTTCTTTTTTCTTGGGCTTCCTCATAATTCTCCAGCAGCCGTGGTTTAGGCTCTTTCCTCCAGTTACTTCCAGTGACAAAGGTGACAAGAGTTATCATTGACCAACCTCGCCCCATTCCAGTGCCACCACCACTGGTACTGCAGCTGCCTCCAGGGAAAAACTGCATAAAAACCATTTTCTCTAGGTGTTCATTTCTCTCCGACATCTGTCTACCTTAAGTCTCCAAAGCCCTCAAATAGATTTTCTCCCTAGAATTTATATGTTATTTGTAGGAGGCCCTTGGTCAGCTAAAGCCTGTGTTAAATCCAGCCAGCTGCTTATTTTTATTAGTAAAGTTTTATTGGAACTCAACCATTCCCAGTGGTTATATATGGTCTATGACTACTTTTATGCTGTAATGGCAGAATTGAAGAACAGTTGTAACAAAGACCAAAGTCTAGAAAGACTCAATAAATATTTATTATTGGCCCCTTTGCAGAGAAACTTTGCTGACCCCTGCTCTGTATCAAAAGGAGAATTCACCTGGTAATTTGACCTGTGGTTCAGTGATTAGATTTTATTTCAGCTGCCTTTAAGCACACTAGCACCATAAACTAGAACATCACCTGGAATTGCTTCTCTGTACAAGCACTCCTGTCTCAGGAGAAGCAGCATCCTTCCTTTGTGTACACCTCCACCACTTACTTCATCTGCTGAGCGTCACTGAGTCTGAATCTCTTAGCATCCTCAATTTCTTTTTCTCCACTTACTCATTCTATTCAACATGCAGATAAACCCAGATTTGAATACATATTTTTAAGAGCTCTTAATTTGACATTTGTATCCCCTCAAGCTACCTATATGTTACCTTTCTGTTTTTCTATATAACTTCTCAAAGAGTTAACTCTTTTCAATACTTCTTCACCACAAGTTCATACTACTCTTTACAATATTGCATTTGCTCCAAGCATGTTTTTGAAATTTTTCTTTTGAAAGAAAAAGTGAGAACTGAAACATCTATTCAAATTTCCTCTTTAGACTATCTTATTTCACTTTTCAGTGACATCCGAGTCTATTGGATTGGCCACCATCTGCTGGAAGTTTCCTACTATGATTTCCATGTCATCTTCATGTTTTTGTTTTTCTCCTTTGTGGGAATGTTCCCATTGCTGGCTCTTCTTCCATCTTTGAACTATGGTATTCCTCAAGATTTTTCCTTGGGCTTATCTTCTTTTCCCATTAGAAATTTCATCTCCTTTAGTTGTTCCATTTAGTCCTTTTATGCTGATGTCAAATCTAAAATGTATCAATGCTTTTAAGTTATATACATGAGAAGAATTCTGGCTCTACCTCTTACTGGGACTTGACATAAGTTGTAGCCAAGATATTTAGGACCCAGTTTGGGTAAAATAATAGTGCCTTATCTTATAAACTTGCTTACCACGTTGGCATGCATAGTTTACAGTATACATATAACACACAGTTAATGCTCAAATAGTGGTAAATATTATTAAATCCACATCTATAGTCTTTATTTATCTTTAGAATTTTGACCTAAAAATTCAGTACCCTATAGGATCTGTATGTTTTAAATCAGCATCTCCAAATTAGTACTGCCCCTAACGTGCCTTTTATTGTGAATGTCACCACTCTCTCCCAGATATCCAGGCCCCAAACCATGGTATTGTCTAATTAATGGGTTTGTTCTTTGGCCCTTTACATTCAACAGTAATTTGCTCAGACAAATAAATACTCTCTTGGAACATTATTCTCGTTTATTTCCTCCTTCTCAATACTGCTCCCAATCATTTATTTTATTTTTTCAAAAAACTCTCACTACTTCTCTTTAGGGTCATTTCACTGAAATAGACTTCTGACTGATCTCACTATGTTGTCTCTCTTTAATGCCCAATCAAGCCTCAGTTAATTGCCAGATTATTCTTTCTAAAGCAAAGCTCTAATCATGTTACTCCTCCATACCACTAAAAACAATCATCTAACATTAATCTTTTCTCACATGCTAACCAGAGTTTTACATGGGTTATTTCATTTAGCCCTATCAACAACTCCATGGACCAGACATTATCATTATCTTTTCCAGTGAACAAATGAGAAAACTGCCTTTGAGAGCTTGAGTATCTTGTGATGTTACACAGCTGATAAATGATGCAGTGAAGTCTCCAACCCAGACGGAGTGCCTCCAAAGTCCGCCATCTTAATCTGTGAGGCCATACTGCCTCACCACTACTTCCTTATGAGCCCCCTTCCTGTCAAATATAGTTTATGTTCTGTACTTTGCTCCTCTGCAATCTGATTTCAGGCTAACAATTCTGTCCTATTTCAATTCTCCTACATGACGCTACATTCCAGACAAACAGGGTGACTTGCCAAGTTGACCAGGAGCTTCTGTCAGTGTCCGTCACCTTAGGTCTTGCCATTACTTCTGCCTGGAATAACCTGTGCTTCGTTTCTGTCAGTTAGAATTGTTCATTATTCAGGCTAAATGGCATCTTTTAAACTGATATGCCCTGTGTCCTTTTCAGTTAGGATTGAGATCTTTATGTATAATCCCATGGACATGTATACAACTCAGACAGCCATCACTACATTCTGCTGCGGGTTATAGATACTGATGGGCGTGATTTATATGACATGGCTTTCTTACCTAACTACATAATTCTTATATAAGTGATTGTGGAGTCTCTTTTTCATGTTTTGTTTTAATGTACTCCGTATACTGTCTTAGGTCTCCTATATGCTCAATAAATGTTTATTGAATGAATTAATGTTTGTGATTGTAGATCTCAGTTAGAATTATTGGGTTGGGTTTCTGAAGCATCTGAGCTTGAGAGACTGATGTGGAACTTATGTGTGTGATAATTTAATGAGACTACCTTTTTTAAAAAACACTGAAACCTTTAGATATTCATACTTTAAAATCCTTACCTTGGGTTGGGTTTTGGATTTCCTGGAGAGTTTTGGAAGGTGTAGAGTCTCAATATTTTATTTTATTTTATTTATTGGTGGTAAGATAGAATTTTATTAGATAGAAAGGAATACATACGGAGTAAAAAGCACCAGAGCTTCTGGCAAAGGGGAAGATCCCACTTAGAAGTCTCCCTGAGTTTTAATATTTTAAATAACAATTTTAAGACCATTCACCATGATGGACACTGCCCCTTAATTACAGAACTTGGATCTTGGATTAAAGAACAGTCTTCTTGTAGACTTTCATGTGCTTATTTAACCACTTTTCTCATGTTTTTAAAATTCTTATGTTAGGGTAGTGCATTTTATTGGAATAAGAGGAACATGTTGCCAATCTGTAACTGCCATGTTCATGCTGATGCACACCACCTTCCTTCCCACTGCTCCGCCCAGGGTCCTTTCCCTGCCTCCCATGCTGTGAGCTGTCAGTATAAAAATCTAGGCTAACATTAAAAAATTTTTAGCTAATCATGATTTTGAGGGTTTGCCTCATTCTCTTAGAAAATGCATATTCTCCTGGCTTGAAGGCCTTTAAGGCACAAAGAAATTGATCTCCAGTGGCAAATTCTCTGCCTGATCAATGAAAAAGTGGGAGAATGATTTGGTCTGGAGAGGTCTTTCTTGTACTCTCAGATTTCATCATGTTGAGTGTTAACGCTGAGTCTGACCTTTTGTATTTATTATTGTAAATGATTTTGTGTTCACTTTCTTGCAAGCTTGAGTTAGAAGTTGAGGTTCTTGACACAACTTTCAATCCAATTTTAAAAAAGTAAAATTCATTTATGTAAGAACTGAAATCATTAATTACGTTATAGCTCCTTATCTTTTTTATGATACACATATTGCTGTGGGCATAGTGCTCTAAAACATCTGCTCAATAGTCCGTTATAGAGGCACAGGAATGCTTTTACATGAATGCAATAAAGTAGCAGATGCTTCTTAACGACAACTTCCCAATTCATTTAAGAAACAAGTCAGTTCTGGATTTGGTTCCTGCCCTCTCCCAAGTGTGGCAACTGTGCAAGTAAATGATTCCAAAGGGGTCAGAACTGACAAATCAAGTCACTCTGTAATTTTTTAGGGTACTGCAAGTGAGTCTAAAAGCCTTATCTAATAGCATTTTAATAAAATTAGCATTTTTTTCTTGCTATGCAAATAATTCTTTGCCATTGTAAGTAACCAGGAAAATACATTAATTCAGTATTACCAGCCTAAACTGCTTTTATTTTCTTCTTTGGAAACTTCTGTTGAATGTTGATTTATCATTAGCATTTTAAGTAGAAAAAGTGGTCGAATGCCCAAGCTTGTTAATAAGGAGACGTGGGGGTCCCGCCTTAGGAAGTCAGATATTGCTCCTTCCAGGAGTAATTTGTCACCTCGGAGAGAGATCATGTGGCCCTAAGATGTCCATATCCTCGCTGCACAGCCAGTGGCAGGCTGGCCTTTCCTTAGGAATGTAGGCTGTCACCACAGGGTGTGTGCCACTGTCACCTCCCTCCACTCTGTGGTCTCTGTAGCAGAAACTGCTTGGCTGCCGATGCTCATTAAGATTTCCACGTTTAAGGAACCATCTCCTAAAAGCCAGAGAATCTTGGTAGGATTAATATATCCTGTCACATTTGGTTTGGGGTTTGTCGGGTCCCTTTCCTGTAAAGATCAGATCAGCGGGGTGAATTTAAGGACTTTGTGTTGAAAGAGAAGAGCAAGGCCATGAAAAGCCAGTTGCAGAGGATACCAATTTTGCCCTCTTCATAATTGTGTTGAAGAGTGGTCTGGGTCACCAGCATAGTCTTTAAAGTGGAGGGATGCCTTCAGAGGGCTTGCAAAGCAATCCTCAGAGATGTAGGGAAGAACATTGGATGTGCTATTTATATTTACTTTGATTTTTGCAAAGTTAAGCTTAAGTAACATTTAAATATGGATTCATGCTGGCATCTCTGCTCCATTCATTTGTCAGAAGATCAGTTGTTGTAAGTGTTACTCAAGGCATCTGAAAGGAAACTGAGTCCCAGATGATAGGAAGGAGCTCAATGTTCCTTATGCATACCATTTACCTGTGCTCTGGATTTACTGGAATGATATCATGCTTGTCAGACTAAGGGCTTTAAAAGCTTCCTGCAAAGAAACTCCAGAAGAAAAAAATGGTAGAATATAAAAATAGCAGTCTAATCAGATCTTTCAAAATGTGGCTCTCCAAATTTGAAATTAAGGAGTTACTTGAAATATGGATTTGCACTTACCATCATTAACAATAACCCTCAGCCTGTGTGGAAGTTGTGCCTAATGGTAGTATGAAGTGACCACTGAACAGCAACTCACTGAAAATCATCCAGAACATGAAAACAAACTGCTTACACTGGAGGAAAGGGATTAAAACATGAGTGCCATTTTTCACTAAGTACGGCCAGTGATGAACTTTAATGTGGACCTGTAGATCTTTCTCATCCATTGCAACTATTCAAATCACCCATCAAACAGAAAAAAATGGAGGGCGGGGCAGTCACTGTTGCTGAATCCTGTAATCCTAGCACTTTGGGAGAGTGGAGGCAGGTAGATTGCTTGAGGTCAGGAGTTTGAGACCAGCACGAGCAAGAGTAAACCCCCGTCTCTACAAAAAACAGCAAAATTAGGCTGGGATGGTGGTCTATGGTGCCTATATTCCCAGCTGCTTGGGACAGTGACGTAGGATAATCACTGGAGCTTTAAAGTTTGAGGTTGCTGTATATTATGATAAAGCCTCTGCACTCCAGCTAGGTGACAGAGTGAAAAAAAGAAAAGAGAAAAGAAAAAAGAAGTGAAGCCAAACCTTTGAAATGCTGCGTCACAATCAAGATTTAAAACAAACAAAAAAATTGCATATTCAATCAAAAATGGTGTTATTTTGCTGTTAATAAAATATTACTGGCCAAAAAAAAATTATCTACACCAATAATTAATGAATTTATATTTCTATAGTCTTTTATTTACAGATCAGATTTATGTATTTAGAACCCTGGGCTTTTTGTGTGCAGATTAGAATGGGGGTTCTTCATGAAGAGAAAGGAAATTACCTCTGGCTTTTCAGAGTCTACTTTGCATTAAGGCTACTGTTCCCAGGGTT
This sequence comes from Perodicticus potto, assembly GCA_963574655.1. NCBI lineage: Eukaryota > Metazoa > Chordata > Mammalia > Primates > Lorisidae > Perodicticus > Perodicticus potto. Next base: position 41,782 of record CAUYRH010148232.1, on the reverse strand, counting down.
GGAGTCTGAGGCAAGACTGCAGGGCATGTGGGCGGGATCTGGGCACTTGGTGTCTGGGTGTCTGGTTTCCCAGGCTGTGATCTGGACAGGGTGGCTGCTCAGCAGCACTGACTCTAGAGCCAAGAGCCCAGGGAAGCCAGGTGACTGTGTGCTCATTGGCATGCTACTTCCATTGTAACATTTTGAGGTCCTAATTTTTCAATGATACCATAAACTCAACATTTGTGAAACTTTATTCAACTACAACTGCTGGCCCAGAAATCTGAGACCAAAATGGACAAAATCTGCAATGAGGGGTTGAGGGCCCAGGGCCAACCAAGACCCTTTCCTGCTCAGAGCAAAGAGCTGGGTGGGAGGGCTACTTCAAGCTCATCCCCTAACCTAGATAATGACCTTCAAGATATTTTTCCTTCATCTTTGTCTTATTGTTTACATTTTTCTGTTTTAGTCTGTTTTACAATATATGAGGTCAGTGAACTTAATCCTAGAAAAAGTGCTGCATACAAAGGTCACTACAAAAGTTTTGAGACAAACTGTGTTATGGTCTATTATTTTGCTTTCAAGAAACAACAGTCTATGGTGTCTTTGCAGATTCACCTGGTGTTGCTACGAAGCTTTATTTTTTTCTTTCTGGGGGGCATTCAGTCAGAGTCAGCCATGGACCTGGGAAAAGAGCACTTCCATGCTATGCTTTTCTATGATTTTATAAGTGGGTAAAAGGAGTCTCAAAGCCTTGAGCATTTCCAACTCGCTTTCAGGGACCTTATTCCTTCCCACAGTATAATTTTTTGGTGGTTGAACTTCACTGAAAGAGGAGGAGAGGAGTGGGTTTCTGGTGACCTCAGTGACTGAGAAAAACACCGCCAAGGTAGAAAAATGGTTTACTAAAACTAGTGATGTATAAAGACTTTGAAGTGGACTATAGATTGGGTCGCCAGCAGTATCCAAACTCCTTCTCCATTATGTTTGAGTCAGGCAAGTTTCATCCTGATGGGTGCCTCACACTTGATAGGTGAGCAAAAGCACATCCTGGGTGAAGGATGTGAAAAAATGCTAGTTGTGTTCCATGGAGGCAAGTCTACATGCATTTTTGGCATCATTACCGGTGATGAAACCTGAATTTGATCCAGAGAGTAAGTGCCAGTCAAGAGTGTGGATTTTACCCCCTTATGAAAAACTACCAACAAAGGTGAAGCGGCCCAAAAGTGTCAGAAAGAAAAGGGTGGAGACTTTCTTCTCCAAAAGTGGTCATGTCGCAACCGTTCTCTGGAAGAACAAAAGACTGTCACTGCTCAGCAGCACACAACAGTGTGCCTACCAAAAGTTTTTAAGAAGCTTCCAGGATGGTGGCCAAGGACAGGACTGCAGGGGACCGTCTTGCACCATTACAATGCATCTGCCCACACAGCCCGCATAACCATTCAGTTCTTGGAGTCCACAGAAGTTAAACTTATGACTCATCCATCCAGCCTGTAGACCAGACCTGGCTCCATAGGATTATTTCTTGTTCCTTATAGTCAAAAATTGCATGCTCAGAAGAAGGTTCTCCAGCCTGGAAGAAGCGATTCAAGCCTTGTAGGTGAGCTTATAGAACTTGAACAAAATCAGTGGACTGAGTGTGTTCAAAAATGGTTTGCAAGAATGCAAAAGTGCATAGAATGTTCTGGCAAATATTTTGAGAAAATATAGTTATCAAAATGATTTTACGTTTCTTAATTTTTGTGTGTCTCAAAACTTTTGTAGTGTTCCTCCTTCCTCATTGCTGAATATCACTATGTGACCTTGGAGATATTCCCCTTGGGAAACTGTGGTTGGAAGGTGATGGCCGTGGTACTCAGCAATGAAGAAGTATGTGGGACCTTTTCTAGGATTAGTTTGCAAGCTTTTAGAGAAATAGGTATGTTCATAATTGATCAAGGGGCAAATATATACATACTAGGGATTAGTGCTTAAATTTTTTGACTCCTAGAATCATAATTGAAGAAGTTAAGAGACCTCTGATATATAGGATGGAAATGGCAACAGATAGTTTATATTCATTCCATGTATTTATTTCATTCATTCAACAGATATTGGTTGAATGCCTGCTACTCACCAGGCACTCGTCAAGATGCTTGCAATACATGAGTGCACAAGCCCTGCCCTTGCTGACATTCTTCTTTTTTCTGGAGCAGGGTTTTGCTCTGTCACCCAGGCTGGAGTGCAGTGGGATTACTGCAGCTCACTGCCAGCTCCTGGGCAAAACCAATCCTTCTGCCTTAGCCTCCAGAGTAGCTGGGAGTACAGGCATGTGCCACCATGCCTGCTTGCTGACATATGTGTGTGCCATAGTAGGAAAAGCTTTTCTTGACCCCCCACCAGATAAGGCCCCTATGATGCATTCTTCTGATCTTATAGGACATGGAACACTATGATCAAGTAATTATTTGTGTAATGATTTGTTTTCCTCCCACCATCTTTCCAGTGATCCTTTGAGAGCAAGGATCCTATCTGTTCAGGTTGCCAGTACATGTCCAATGCTGGCACTGTGCCAAGCAGATAGTAGAAGCTCAGCGAGCATTAGTTGGATGAGTGTGTATTTGTGTTGGCTGCATGCGTGCAAGTGGGCACATACATACAGATGAGTATGTGTGACCCTGAGAAAGAAACCGTGGGGCGTTCTCAAGCAGAAGCTATTGCTGGAAGCAGAGGGAAGGTAGGGAACAGAGCAAAGCGTGGGCAGACATGTTTTAGTGGGCTGGTACAAGAGTTATTAGGAAGAAGCTTGGGAGATCAGAGGTGATGGAGGTGACAAATTCTGGTGAACTTGGACAAAAACAGGTCCCAAAATTCTATCAGAGTGGGTGATATGAACATTGAACTAAAAATAAACCTTGGTCAAGGGTGATTAGAATATTACATAAGAGTAGTTTATACTAGAAAGACCTGGCAAAAAAAGAAAAAGATCAAAGTTTCAAAAACCAGATTTACAGATGAGGTAAAATTATCTATACTCTGCGGACTATGTGCATTTTCTCTAATAGCCCTTGTTGTACTTAGAACTTTGTAGTTCTTTGTGTGATTGTTTCACGTATCTCCTCCCGTTAGGGCATATTATCTGTTATTGTTCTCCTATCCTGTTCACCATCCAGGCACTTGGATGGTGTCTAGAAAAGGGGTTGGCCAACTATGGCCTGCTGCCTATTTTTGAATATCGCACAAGCTAAGAACGGCTTTTACTTTTTATAGGGTTAAAAAAGAATCAAAAGAATACTGTTTCATGACATTTAAATAATATGTAATTTCAGTTTAGTGTCCATAAATAATGTTTTATTGGAACAAAACCACACTCATTAATTTATGTATTATCTAAGCAGCTGTTGTGCTGCCTACTGGCAAAGTTGAGTGGTTTTGCCAGAGGCATATGGTGCACAAAGACTGAAATATTTACTTTTAGACCTTTAAAAAGTGTTTGGGCACTTTTGGTCTAGATCAGTGTTTTTTAAAAACTTTTTTTATCTCATAGCACACTTAAACCTACAGGCAAACTTCCATGGCACACTTCAATTATGTTTCAAAAAAAGAGTGAAAAAAGAATATACTTACTGTGCTTTGAACTTTTTTGAAAACAATTTAATTAATGATGTTTAAAAATCTTTGCAGCACACCCAAGATCCTCTTATGGCACACCAGTTGAAAATCTCTGGTCTAGATTCTGAAGCAGAGTGTCTAACCTATGGCCCATGGGCTGCATGCTAATTTTGTGGGGACTTTGTTTTTTGCTATCTGTGGTGTCAGATATAATGAAAAATATGCACAAACTTTTTTTTTATTTGCTAATTAATTTTCATTAGTGTTTGTGTATTTAATATGCGGCCCAAGACATCTCTTATTCTGGGCACCCCTGGACACAGAGGGTACTCTTTAATATTTGTTGGATAAATGAAAGAGTGAATTAATTAGAATACTTACTCATCTCAGTGCCTGTAGCTCAGTGGCTAAAGCACCAGCCACATGCACCGGAACTGGCAGGTTCGAATCTAGCCTGGGTCTGTCAAACAATGACAACTACAACCAAAAAATAGCTGGGCATGTGGCAGGCACCTATAGTCCCAGCTACTTGGGAGGCTGAGGCAAGAGAATCGCTTAAGCCCAAGAGTTTGAGGTTGCTTTGAGCTGTGAGGCCACAGCCCTCTACCAAGGGCGACATAGTGAGACTGTCTCAAGAAAAGAAAAAAAAAAGAATACTTACTGTGTGCCAGATGGTTTGTATACATTATCTTATTTAATACAACACATTTTACAAGAGAAAAGTGAGGCAAAATTGCCTTTATTTAACAAGTGAGGAAACTGAGACACAGAAGAGTTAAATGGCTGCCCACCCTGTCAGTGGCAGAGCCAGGAATTGAACACAAGGCTAACTCCAAATTCTATGCTATTTTTCGCTTTCACCAATAGTATGCCTCTCTAAAATCCAGGTGTTTTTATTTGAGATTTTTGAGCTTCCTCTTGCATCCCAATAGGAAGATGAGAGCTTCATCTTGCTCTCACAACTGCTGATGTCGTGTTATTTAACAGCCACAACTACATCTTCATCCCAGCCCGAGTGTAGTGCCTGGCATGTGGTAGGTACTTGAGGAAATCTTAAAGGGATTCTTTTGGTGAAAAGCAAGCAAGCATACAAATAAATCCCTATTCACATCCATGTAATCCAGAGGCCGTTTTGAGGAAGGGGAAGCAACAGAGCAGCTCTTTGCTGATTCCTGGAGAGTTGTTTCTTGTGCACATGGGAGAGGGCTGGTCCTTTAGGATTCACAGCCCTACAACACTTGCCTCTCGGTCTGTTTATCAAGACCTTACTATTTTCACTCCCTGGCAGTGAAATTTACTTATTTTGGGATTTGAGTGTAGAGGTTTATTCATATGCTGAAGGAATTTGCAGTTTATTCATCAAGACATTTAAAAATCTTACTTGTTTAAATTAGTGTAGTGCTATCTCTTGCTTTAGAAAATGACTTCAGCCAAACTCCATCCCGTTGGATTTAATTATCATCATCCTTTTAAGGTTCAGAATTTCTTATCCTCTCAGGAAATTTAATGTAACATCCTAAGATAGGAAAAAAAAATGGAAGAGGGGGAAGAAATGTTCACCAAATGGAGACACAGGTCCTTTAATAAAATTCCTGCTTACTGCTTATAGAAATATAATAAAATGAAATTAAAGCAGGCCTTAAAATGGATTTGGAGGGGTAGGAAAATGAGAGTTTATAGGCTGCAGCTTGTTTTTGTAAATAAAATTTCACTGGAGTACAGCCATGACCATTTGTTTACATGTTGCCAGTGGAGGTTTTCAGGCCACAACTGCAGAGACCTTATGGTTCCCCAAACCTGCGATATTTACTCACTGGACCTCTAGGAAAAAGTTTGCAGAACTGTGGAACTACAGATTTAGGAAAAATTAGGAGGTCTAGGATTGTTTAATATGGGGAAGAGAAATCTGAAGACAATAAATTTACTTGTATTTTTGCAAGGATATTATATAAAAACTGATGACTCTTGGGTTTTAGTTTTCTGCAAGGATAAATCTAGTGGAAACTGATTTACTCTGCAGCAAGGTAACAAGGAGGAATTGTCTGGCCCCAGAGTTATAATCTGGCATGCCCTGTAAGGCAAGTCTCACACATTCATGGTTACAGACACAGCACAAAATGTATTCCTTTTTGGCACCCCGAAAACCATTATTAAAGATTACTTCCCTGTTTTTTCCTGGGTTTTGGCACACACACAAAATACATTCCTTTTGATTTGGTTTATCAGTCACAAATCTGCTATCAAATACAATAATTGATAAAGGGGTAACATACTAAGCTATCAGTGGCCCTTAATACTTTATCAAGGATTAATTAGTCAATAGAATGAAAAGGAGGTTGAAGGAATTTTTTGGATAGGGAGAGATAAAGGAAAGAGGCAGTGCACTGGGAGCAGGGTGACAGCTGAGGTCCTAGGTTAGTGGAGGTGTGTTAGACTCCTCCAAGATGAGCCCAAATGAGATGGCGGTGCTCTGAAAACAGATAAGCAGCTAGCAAACGCAGACTAAACTGGCGTAACTTTCAGTTTTGGTGACTGAGCTTTCCTGTTCTTATAGTTTCATAGACGACAAAAGTAAAGACTCTCAAAGTATACCCTTTACGTATATGAGACAAGTCTTCTGGGAGTGGTCTGCTAACCACCCGCACAGCATCACAGCTGTTTATAAGATAGATTCTTAAAACCCTTCCCAGAACTCCTGAATCAGCATTTTAGGGCTGGAGCCTAGGAATACATCTGCTTAACATTTCCCACCTCTGAGAATCTAGTGGTGTTGTGGAGTGGAAAGAGCCCTGGGCTTGGAGCTTGAAGGCTTAGGTGTGTGCCCGGGCTCGAACTTGCTGGGTGACCTTGGGCTTTCCTTCTAGAGCGGAAGAACAGATGACATAATGCATATCAGTAGGCTTAGAAAAACCATAAACCCTTATAACTGATGCTGGTTTTTCTTATGTAACATATAAGAAATGTATTATAAAGGGTGACTTTGAAGAAAAACACATTTGACTTATTTCTGCAGCTCACAATACCCAGTAAATTCATTACTCATGATTTACATAAGGAATTTCTGATTGTCAAGTCCCTTGTCCTGCTAGTTGTCTTTTGCTTTTTTTTTTTAATTTTTAAATTTAATTTTTATTTGTTTTTATTCTTTTGCTTTTAGTTGTGCGGAAATCTTTGTTTTTTAATTTTTATTAAATCATAATTGTGTACATTGGTGCTATCATGGGGCACAATGTGCTGACTTCATATACAATCCGAAATATTTTCATTGAACTATTTAACCAGAAATCTTAAAAATATAATAGTTGAGAAGAACTCCCTTGCCTTTTAAAAAGTCCTTTTGAGTCATTCTAATTTTTTCCAGGAAAACAGTGCTTTCCATATATTGTTAGGATGTAGGAACCAGTCACCAGTAACATCTAATAGGTGTTATTAAGCATTATTACTCTTTCTTCTTGCCAGAGAAGCTGTGTTCTCTAGGGTGTACTCCAGGAGACGGCCTCGTCCAGTCCCACCTCTCGCTCAGCCTCCTTGCTGGCTGCCAGCTCCAGGCACTAGTTGTCTTGCTATTTTCTCTGCAGTCTTGAAAGAAACAGGGACTAACAAGCACAAGGGAGCCAGCTGTAAACATGCAGAAAAACTGCCAGATGTGCTCTGGCGGCTTCTGCCTCCCTCCCTGCCTTGCCCTTGAGCATGCCAGTCTGCAGAAGACGATCCAGTCTCCACACAGGCGACAGATTCTTCTCAGTGGGAACCCACATTGGCCATGCTGATGCTAATTCACTCCCCTGCAATTTATCAAGGAGAGCAAAGAATGGCACCTTCTTTTTTCCCTTTAAAAAAATCAGTAGTAGTAGCAGTAATATTATCCTGGGACAAGGGGAGCCTCTCTAATGCTATCCCTAGGGTCATCTGGTGACCACCCCTTGTTGTCCCAGTATTGCCCTGGATGCTGTCAGACAACCCTCTCTTATGTATCAGGCACGACTTTACAGTTACTGAAAGAATGATACTGTTTGCAAAGGTTCTTACGACAGTCCATTACTCAGAAGCCACAGAGATCATGAAAAAAGTCATTCTAGGAATTAAGGTAGTGAAAAGATCCCCCCACCCCCGCCAGTGTAAAACGATGAGCCATGTAACAAAGAAAGGAGCTGGTTACTTAAAGCCCCACAGATTTTTATAATTCACTTTACATATTTTAATAATTAAAATTATTTCTTGAGGAATTGATTTTTTCAATGGTTTAACAAAAGGCTTCATCAGTCTTCATCAATTCTGAACATATTAAATGGTTGTTATCTCAGAATTGAAAAGTTTGTTACACGGCCTATCTCTCCACCATGACTAGATGGTTTACGTGGCCACCTATGGACACAGGTAAGGACCGTCTCTGAACCAGCCCTGCCCCTCTGTCCCTCTTTGGCTCCTTAGCTGTAATGCTAGACCAGTATTGTGAGGTTTGAACTAAAAGACCTGACTGGTAGAAGATAAACAAATCCACTCTCTTTTCCTCAAGGGATATTACAAAGAAAGCTCATTACTTATGTTTGCTCAGTAATAGTAATAGAGATTATTAGTGATAGAAGAAAAGTTTTTCTAACTTCAATTACTTTTCCCTGTGGGTTAAATAGAGATATGGATCTCATTTCCAAAGCCCAATATACTATTTGGTTTGCTTTCAATAAAATATCTATGAAGTGTCTTCAGCATGATTCCTATTTAATGGGATTTGGTTGTAAAGCTTAATTCATATCAGATTTTCTAAATGAGAGATCACTGTCAACTTATTGTTAATTGAATTCAATAAAATCAAGGTTTCTATAATTAATGTGAAGCACTTAATCTTTTAGCTCCTTGAATGAATGTAATTTTCTAAACACAGGTATCTTCATGAAATAGCAACATTTTGAGGAAAATAAATGTATTGTGACTTCCCTGTTAATATCAAATTGATGTCAAATTAAATACAGCTGGCCCTCTGTATCCACGGGTTCTGCATCTGTGGATTCAAACAACCAGGGATCAAAATGTAGTTAGGCTTTCAATGCTTTCATTTATGTTGAACATTTACGGACATTTTCCTTCATCATTATTCTTTAAATAATACAGTATAGCAACTGTCTATATAGAATTTACATTTTTTAGGTATTATAAATAATACAGGATGATTTAAAATATATGGCAGAACTTATTTACCCCCCCCCCATAAAGCATGACCTCCATGGTCATAGAAAGTAAATTGGAAAAATATATAGTAAGAAAAAAATGAAGTGTGACAGTCACTTATGACAGAACACGTGTAAGTTACACGCAAATACTATGCCATTTCATCTCAAGGACTTGCGCATCCATGGATTTTGGTATCTTTAGGGGCTTCTGGAACCAATCTCTCATGAATACTGAGGGCCCACTATATACCCAAATCTTTTAAAAACCATACAATAAAAGAAAAATTATAAAATTTTAACAAACTAATCAGATGTTACCATGATGGTGTTCAGAACGTCAGTCCAAATTAAGTATAGTAATAGCTAAGAAGCGGCATAGTGCAGTACAAAGAGCAATGGTTTCAGTGTCAGTAGTCATGAGCTACACGCCTTCCTGTGCCTCTGAAAGACAGTATTCCCTTGGTTTTCCATGGGGCATTTATCCCAAGACCCTCACTCTTAGAAATGCAGGCAGTACTGAACCTCATATATGTTTTTTTCCTATGTTATCATACCGATGATAAATTTTAATATATAAATTAAGTACAGTAAGAGATTAACAGCTTCTCTTTGGCATATCCAAATTGCCAGCATCAGTTCTCTTGTACTTTGGGGCCAGTTTTAAGGAAACTAAGAGTTCCTTGAACACAAGCTCTGTGACGGTGCAGTAGTTGAGCTAATGAGCCAGTTGGCTCCTAGGTCACTAAGGATCTGGTAGCATCTTTGATATGGGTTATATTGCAGGAAGGGATGATTCATGTCCAGGCAGGAGGGACAGCAGGCGATGTCATCACACTATTCAGAACATCACACAATTTAAACATGAATTTTATGTCTGGAATCACTTAATATTTTTAGGCCATGGTTACCATGGGTAACTGAAACCACAGAAAGTGAATCTGCAGATATGGGGGTCCTACCCTGCCCCCATGGCATTGAGTAAACTACCAGCCTTTCTGGGCCTTGTTTATATCTGTGAGATGAGAGTGTTGGGCTAGGTGGAAGGATTCAGGTTTCTTTCACTGTTAGTGATCTCTGATTCTATATTCTGTAATAAGGTATCAGAAACTTTTTTACCTTAATTTTTTTACTTTGGAAAATTTTAAATATTCCTCAAAGTAGATAGAACACTAAAGTGAACATCCAGAGACCCGTCAAGCCACCCCAGCAATCATCACTGTACGACCAATGTTCCCCTTCTGTACTTATATCCACTTACCCACCTCCTGTATTATTTTAAAATTAATGCTAGATACTAGATTCTCTAGCACCCTGAGGTCTTAGAAATTTTATTTAGTTTTTAACAAGCCTCAAATTGCTCACTATTTCTTTACTCTCCATTTTTAAAATGAAAATTTTGAGATAACTATAGAGTCACATGCAGTAATAAATGGTTAGCAAGGTCCCACATGCCCTTTGCCCAGTTTTTTCCATTGGTAACTTGTTGCAGAACTACAGTATAATATCACCACCAGGACACTGACATTGATAGGATGCACTGATATTTTTCAGATTTCCCTGGTTTTCCTTGTACTTGTGTGTGTGTTTCTGTACAATTTTATCACATGTGTATGTCTTTGTATCCACCACTGCCGTCAAGATACAGAATAATTCCATCACCACAAGTATTTCCCGCATTGCTCCTTTATAACCGGATCTTCTACCCCTTCTTTACACATACCCTCTAACACTAATTTGCTCTCTTTCTTCATTTCAAAAATTTTATATAAGTGGAATCATACAGTATATAACCTTTTGGGGTTGACTTTTATCACTTAGCATAATTCCCTGGAGACTCATCCAGGTTTTGTGTATATCAATAGTTTGTTCCTTTTAATTGCTAAATAGTATGGTATGGATGTACCACAGTTTGCTTAACCATTGACTTGTTGAAGGACACCAGAACTGTTTCAGGTTTTTAGCTATTCTGAATAAAACTGCTGTGAACATTCGTGCATTTGTATTTCCTTGATGGCTAGTGATGTTGGATGTCGTTTTCATGTGCTTATTTGCCATGTATATGTTCTTTCTGCATTTTGTTTTGCATTTTTTTGCATTTTTATTTTGCATTTATATGTTTATTTTGCATTTTTACTTCTCCATTTACTTCTTTTTAAAGTTTGGGGTGGGAATGGAGTTGCTGGTGAATTTACCCATGTAGTCTGTTATACCTAATTGAGAGGAAACAGCAGACTGAAATAGACATGTTGCTTACTAGCGTTCTCAGCTCTGTACTAGAGTTTCTGAGAATACAAAAAATGAGTAAGACAAAACCTTTAGTCTTGAAGTTCTAAAACCATCTGGCACTTTTAACTGTAAAGGGAAGCAGAAAATATATAGAAGTCTGAGATTTCCAAATTGCATGACTTTAAGGGATGATATTTGCATGAGTATCACAAAGGTGACTAAGAATGATGGAAAGAACCTAGCAGACACAAGTCAAGGATTCAGGTTCATCTGTTATGAGTAACGGATACAAAAATGTGTTCACCCAGAGCCCAGAGCAAGACTGGGTGACACAGTAGCAGTCCTAATTAGAGGGCAAGCACCCTTGGCTTTCAGATGCCACAAACGCACTCAGCTGCCAGTGAGAACAGAGACTAGAGAAGACTTCTAACGGGCTCTACAAGAACCTTTTTCTGCTCTCTCCCCCTTATTTCTTGCACCCCCTGCCTATACTGGAGAATGTATACCTATGTCTAACTGATCACCAGTTGCAAGTACCTGGGGTCAACCCAAGCACATTCCTGAGTGCTTAATTGGAGTTTGGGTGAAGGATATTGTTTCCAAAAATCTTATCCTCCCTAACAGCACAAGGTCTTGGGCAGTCTATTTCTGCAGTTTTCTGCAGACATTAATGACCCAATTTTTAGATTTCTTATACACTAAAGAATTGCAGATAGTGGTCTAAAAGGAAAAATAGCTGAAGAGAAGAATAGAGAATAAATACACACATGGACAGACATACACACACAGACACACCCTTAATTTATAGTATTGACAATATTTAAAATCAATGGGAAAAAGAAGGATTATTGAAATTGGGAAAAAGTTTTACCACGCACTACACATAAAGCATTAATGATCTAGATGTTAATTTAAAAAATATGTCTGTACATAATAAAGCAATTTAACATTTTTATAATTTTTAAAAGGGAGGTAGGGCATAGCAGGAGGCCTTCTAATGAAGACATGTAACCTAGAAGTTATAAATAGAAGTGTAGAGATTTGACTACATAAAACAAAAAATTATAATAAAAAGTACAATCAACAGAGTTGAAAGAAAACTAAGTGAAAAAGGTACGCCAGGCACAGTGGTAATCCCTGCACTTTGGGAGGCCCAGATGGGAAGATTTCTTGAAGCCAGGAGTTTGAGACCAGCCTGGGTCCCCAGCCTGGGCCACATAGTGAGACCTCATCTCTGTAAAATACAAAGAAATTAGTCACTTGTAGTCCCAGCTACTCGGGAGGCTGAGTCAGGAAGATTGATTGAGTTCAGGCATTTGAGCTATGAGTGGACCACTACACTCCAGCCTCCAGCCTGGGTGACAGAGCAAGCCTCTGTTTCTAAACAAAGAAATTTTTTGCTATGTATGTATATATGTCACACATATCCTTGTACATCTGTTCTTCTATGGTGCAGACATATAGATTTATTTCTAATAGTAAATTATTATTTCTAATATACAAAGAGCTTATATAAGTCAACAAGAAAAAGGCAAGCTGAGTATCAGAAAATAGATAAAGAATAAGCAAATCATGGCAAAAGACAAATTATCAATGAATATATGAATAACCGCTCACCTTCACTAGCAATTAAGAAACTAGAAATTAAAACCAAATAAACTGCATTTTAAGATATATCAAATAGGCAAACAATGAAAATAAATTATCTTCAGTATTTATTGGATATTGGAAAGGGGCATTCTCAGACTTTTTGTGGGGAGGAATATAAATTAATACAGCCTTTTTCTGAGGACATGTGGGCAGTGTCTCTTGGTTTAAAATGCGCATATCTTTTGGTACAGTGAGTCTGCCTTTAGGAATCTGCACCATAGAAAAACAGAGGTGGATATATGTACTAGGATATTCGTTGTGGCATTATTTGTAGTAGCAGAAAATTATAATGAACCTAAAATAACTGGCAATATGGAAATGTTAAAAAAAAAACCCAAAAAGCAGTTATGGTGTAGTCATACAATGGAATAGAGTGAAGGATTAAAAGATGCTAAATCTATAGCACTGACATGGCAGCATGTGGCAGGATGCCCGTGAGTGGAAATATCCACTCTGAGAGCATATGTATATATAGCAGGATTTAATCTGAGACGGGGAGGGGGTGTGGAGGAGGTGTGTATGGGTTTGTGTGCCAAAAAAACTTCAAAGTCTGGAAAAATGCACATTGGCTTGCTAAAAGTGGTTACAAATCTGAGGTCCAGGAGTGCAAGGATTAGGGGAATTTCACTTTTTCTTTTATGTACTTGTGCAATATTTGTAATTCTACTTTATCACCAAGATATGATTCCTTCATAATGTTAAGGAAGGAGATTATACATGCCAACCAACTCAACCATTGACCAAAAAGAAGGAATTTGGTTAAAAGAATTGCTGTAAAAGAAGGGATAGATATCTCTGCCTAATGAAAATTAAAAACAAACAAATAAGAAAAAAACCCAGAAAAACCTCTCTCTCTTGCTACTTTTATTAATTTTCTCTCTTTGGGATATTTATTTCAGTGATTTCTCCCCGATTATTTTATTGTGTTTGATTGATAGTGTTTACTGGAGTTTAATGAAAAGTATTTTGTGAATACTTCTACTTGAGATTTATCCTTTGTGATGTCTTCCCAACGAACTGACTATGAGTGGGGAATTACAGAAATTAACTGGAAAGGAGATACAGATCTGGAAAGTAGACAGTGGCTTTGCTTATCTTGAGAGGAAACCTTATTTCATATTCATAAAGTTTGAAATTTTTCCTGTACTTCTTTCTGATTGTTCATTGTTGTTGTTACTGTTTTAATGAGAATTAGAATGTGCCAAACCAACCTGCTTCATTCCTGCTAGTGCTAATTTTATTTCAAAGGAAATTGTTCAACCTCAGTAACTAAGTGAATGTGCACAGAACCAGACTCTGACTCAACATGCCCAATTAATTGCTTCTAAACATTAAGATACATTCTTTAAAACACCCCACACATAATAATAATAATAAAAAAAATCAACCAGTAAAGAATGATTAGGTGAGAAGTGACATGACTATCATCATCTCTGTTTACAAAACCCTGTTTACGTTGACATAAATATTCGCCATCTAATCTATTATAAATCAAGATTTATTGTAGAAATATACCAATGATAGCACAATAACAAAGAAAACAGAATCATCTCAGGTTTTAAAATATACCTAACAAACTCGACCTCTTGCAAAATAACTTTCTTATTCAAAGTGGAACTGGGAATTGTTCAGCACACAATGAATCATCTTTTGGCAAGTACAATAGAATCTTTAGGGACATTTCACAGCCTCTTGTTCAATTGTTAGGATGTTTTTAGCTTTCACAGGTAGGGAGCAGGTAGCTTGTATTGCTATCATCTTGTTGCTAAAATTGTATGGTAAAGATTTTTCAGAGTTGTTGTTGCAGTAGATGTTTGCTTTTTTTTTTTTTTTCCTTTCCTGTTTCTTTACTCAGAGCTGCTTTGTCTCTTAAAAACAATCTGGAATTACTTAATGCTAATGTTTTCTGGTTTTACTATTTATCCAGGACTCAAATGTTAAACATTAATATGGGAAACTCCCTTTTCCTTACATCATAGTCCAATGTTTATTTAACTGTCATTTTGCAAGAAGAAAATCTTATTTTTTTCCTCTCCATGTTAATACTTTTCTTATTGACAAACACATTTTGCTTTTGTTTTTGCAGGAGGCTTCAGAAATACCCTCAGATGATTTTGAAGTGACTGGGACTGCAGTAGTGGCGTCCGAAGTGATTAAATATGAATACCATGTCTTATATTCCTGTAGCTACCAAGTGCCTGTACTTTACTTTAGGGCAAGCTTTTTAGGTAAGACTGGGTCTGAAGCTAAAAGTAAATTCATAACATCTACATATAAGGCAGAAAGCATATTTGGAAAATTATTCTCCAGAGGGGAAAAAAAAAGAGTTAAAAATAAGAAAACTGTGGGTGAGGTAAGGTTTTACCAGTAAATTTTCTCATGCTTCAGAAAGAGTATCAAGACTTCAGAGTGAATGATATCATCCCAGCCTTAAGTCTCATCTTCAGATTCTTGGCTTTCTGCCTAAAGTTGACTAAGCACCCCTGGCCCTTTTTTTCCTTTACTTTAAACAAGTAGGAACAACTTAAAGCTACAATGTTTGTTTACTTCTGACTATACAGTAAAAATTTCTTTGAATCTCAAATGATCCCATTAACTCAAAAGCCCCCACCCCACCCCATGCCTCCTTCCCCAATAGCTGATAATTACTTTAAGAAATGTTTATCAATTAGCTTAAGCTGTATTTAAAAATAGCACTAACATTTCCTTCAGCCATCTATACATCTCCAGCGCTTTGGCTTCCTGCGATGCTGTTACTAAACTCATTCTCCTGCCAAGAAGGTGGAACACTCTGTCTCCTTAGAGGCCTTTGCTAATAAAGCTTATTTAATCAGCAGCCACATGGCATCCTCCCCTGCAGTGCAGCCGCGACTCCCCACTAACGTCCACTGCCTAAGCCCAGTGAGTGCTGGGCGCCCTGGCACCCCGGCTGGGCCCTGAGATAAGCCCCCTATCCACCCCCTCCCTGCCCTATTTCTCCTTTTCTGTCTGGCCTTATCAGTAGCGTTTTGCATTTTGAACAGCCTTCTAACTTTTTCTGGATAGCTAAGACATCTGAATTTAGCCAATGATATTTTATTTTTAATTAAAAAGTAGCTTAAGCTGCTTTGAATGTGTGTTTGGTAGATTTAATCACTTGCTGCCTTATATTGTTTAATGGTCTCTAATTTTGCAGTGTTGGAGGTTTAACAAGCACTTAGGATTTAAAACACAAGAACAAATTCTCATAGACTCCCCGGTGAGAAGATTTTAATCTGAGGTGCAGTTCTTAAGAACTGACAATTTGGGGTAAATTTTCAACATGGGACACGGGGATTGAGGACACTGATAGTTCACTAATGCACAAACTCTTGCTGTAAATTTATCCACATAATTATAACAAGCTTTCAAAACACTTATTGTGTTATAATTATATTTGGTTTGGAACCCAGAGGTTAAAGGAGGTTTCTTGTCAGTGAAATGTACTATGCGGATGCAAAAAAGTAGGAGCTATATTTATTATGCAGGGGGAGGAAAATGTCTTTCTTGGTTCAGGTTTGCAATAGCTCTACCTAGGACCTTCTAGATTCAAAACCAAGTCGTGGCTGCAGGTAGAGGAAATAGGACACTTCTTCAATACTGTACTTTCATATAATTAGTATTCACCATAAGCAGTTAATCACCAGAGAAGAGCTCCCAGAGACAAAACAAGTTGTTTAGCTTGTCAGCATTAGGGAATCAGAGGTGTTGAAACATGACTGCTTCTAGCTGGAAGTGGGTCTTGCCAAGGCCGGCGGATGAGCTCATACGTGTTCTTTGCTCTTATGTGCCAACAGCTCCCCTTACAGTACAGCACAGTAATTGTTCCTGCAAGTCCAATTATGTTTTAATGACATTAGTATACTTCCTCTGATCCTTTCTTTATGATTTTCTGTTTTTTAAAAAAAAAAAAACCTAGCCTTCTTAGATTCTGTTTATATAATTTTAAGGTGCTCTTCATTTATGCCTAGTAAAGGAAAACCAATTTTATACGAGGCGGTCTTCATTCCCCCACTCCCACTCTGTGTTGTACAGAATTGGGCATTAGGAATTTTAAAATTCATTTCAGTACAGAATTCATTTAGTGCTTGTTCAGGTACATTAAAAAATCAAATTTAATTTTTGCAAAGAGTACTAAATGTTTTCTGGTAGAGAAACATGAAAAATGGTTCTTTTCTTTACCATATATTCTAATAATTTCTTTTTTCTTCTCACCAAACTTAACCTCATGAATATTCTAAAAATGTATGTTCCTTTACTATGGAGTCATAATTTTTCATTTATTCCCCTTAGTCCATTACTTTTTCCTGGGATATCTGATCACTCTGGCCTATCATCTATTTGTTAAACAAATCTCTTGTCAGTGTGGTGAATGGATTCCTCAGGTTTTCCTCTTATTCCAGGTCCAGATTTTTCTTTGTCTCATTCTGAGAGAGTTCCGACCTAGAAATAGGATGACTGTAAAATTTCTTGCCCAGGGGTCTTTTTTTTTTTTTTTTTTTTTTTTTGCTTCAAAAATAGTTCACTTAGCCTTGTTTTTGACAGATATTTAGAATTTATTTTGCATTTGATTGTTAATAAAAATTAATTTCTGTGCTTTGTTCTGAATTTTCGTCCTGTACTCCCCCTCTTTTATTTTTATTTTTTTAAAGCAAAAGCAAAGCAAGTAGTAAATAGTTCCTATTTAAATACACATTACTCTTTCTTGTATCGGCTGGTTTAGATTTCAGGACAAATCTGTATTTCATTTCTTGGAATGCAAATCCGTTGGACTATGAAGTCCTCCTGTTCCTCTATATGGTCCAGTGTCCGCCAGGTCAACTACTACCCAGGATTTAGCTAACATGTCCTACTCTTGTCCCTGCTACCTCATGTCATGTCACACCACACAGTCTGTAATATCACACGTTGCACTCTATCAGAATGACTTGTTTTCTTGTCTTGTATAGGATGGTTAGCTAGAAGGAAGGGCTTTAAGGTCAAAGGAGGAGCAAAGGAAATTACTGTTGAGAGTCTACAAAGTGACAAGCATTGTTTATGGCCCTGTGTGTGTGTGAGCCTTATATAGCTTATTCAGCTGTGGCGTAGCTTTGATGAGTGTTTATTAAATGAGCCAATAATGAGGAATTTCTGACCATTTTGAAAATAGCCCAAAGACAGAGACTATGTGATGGTGCCTGTTCCGACTGCCCTGATGGGCTCTAAGGAGGAAGTAATGTTGTCTCTAGGAGACCCAGCACCTAAACTAGCTATATATCTTCACCCTTTAGTCTGACACTTTTTAGAAACTGTAAGGTTAGTGGAGTATGAGAAAGAGAAGGTCCTGAGGACTCAGAACTGGGCATCCAAACGAGCTGAGCAGCTGCTTCACTTCTATGAACACATATTTTTATGTGATCCTAGGAGGCAGACAGCCAGGTTGAGGCGGGATTCTGCATCTGGCTGCCTCTCATTTCTACACTCAGTGCCCAAGGGAGTAACATGAACTTAGGAGAAGAAGTAAGGCCAGTGCTGTGGCTCACACCTGTCACTCTAGCACTCTAGGAGGCCAAAGGGGGAGGATTGCTTGGGTCAGGAGTTTGAGAGCAGCCTGAGCAAGAGCGAGACCTCACTTCTAGAGGGGAGAAAAATAGAAAAACTAGCTAGGCATTGCGGCAGGTGTCTGTAGTCCCAGCTACTTGAGAGGCGGAGGCAGGAGAATTGCTTACGCCCAGAAGTATGAGGTTGCTCGGGCTGTGATGATACTACTGCATTCTACTCTACCTGAAGCAACACAGTGAGACTCTGTCTCAAAAGGAGAGAGAGAGGAGAAAAAAGAAGTCCGTCTTTCTCAATGTTCTATTTTTCTCTGACTCTCGTCACTGTAGGTTTGGGAGGGATAGTGGGACACGGTTAATATCATTTGCCTCCGAGCAGTGCGTGAGAGGTGATCACACTTCCACTGGACAATAGTAAACAGCCTCTGAAGAGTACTTTGTAGTTTAGGAGCTCCATTTCCACACAGAGCATTGACATCTTCAAGGGCATGCTGCTTTTTTCTCTCTCACTATTTTTATAGCACACTGTATTAAAGAATTATTTATATCATACCAAAGCCTTCTATCTCCTCTCCATCATTCTCATCATTCCACAACCCTTTTATGTCCCATTTTCCCTTTGGGGCTTGGCTTTGATGAAAAGCTGGTGGTGTTAGAAATATGGCAAAAACCTTAGGAATATACATAATGGCTTTCGGCTTCACCAGAGTCCTAGGCTTAAAAATCTCCCCTTACATTATAACAAGTGATTTCTATATTTATTCCTACTTGAATTCTGATTTCTCTCTTCCCTATATCTTTTGTTTTCCTTTGTTCTCTACTGAAAAAATGAACCAGTGGTTCTTTTCATTTTCAAAATATTTAATTCTTTGGCTGACGTATGGGTTCTTCTTGGGAACTGTTTTGACACATTTCTTTAATTGGTGAGAAAGGGTGCTGGGTGCTTTGGAATAGAGAAGGAAGCCTTTCTTCCGTTTAGCAACTGAATGTCCTTTCTGGAGATCCATTCTATAATTGACCCAGAAATTCAGGGTATAGAATTAAAAATGTAGCCCACATTTTTCATGTGAAAGATTTGTCCACTTGTTAGAGGCCTAAAGGATGTTCATGGAGGAACAGAATGAAAGAAATAATCAAAGACTAATTCCTTTTCAAAGGCAGCATGAACCAAACCCAGGTAAAGGCCAAGAGAAAGACAGAATAATGGAAGGTTTGGAGTTAAAGCAATATATAAAACATCCAGGAGGAAGAGGAAGAGGGTTGTCCAAGGTTTGGAACAAAAAGCAGTCTTTGGAGTAACAGAGTGATAGAAAAACAGGAATAATGAGGATTGGAGGAAGCTGAAGATTGAAAGTGGAATATCCGTAGCTCTGCCCAACAACTTCCAAAGGCCGTTCATGGGTTAGCTCCCATAAAAAAAGATAGAAATGACTGTAAAAGGAGAGGAGCGTGGGTGCCAAGCTTAGGGGCTAGGAAAAACATGGCATATTCTGAGAAGTGAGAGGCCAGTTTGGAGTAGCTGTTCCCTTAGGATGGGTTATAAAAGAAATGGTTGAGGGTGGCACCTGTGGCTCAAAGGAGTAGGGCATCAGCCCCATATACCGGAGGTGGTGGGTTCAAACCCAGCCCCAGCCAAAAACTGCAAAAAAAAAAGAAAGAAAGAAATGGTTGAAAAGATACATTGAGTTCAAATTATGGAAGAGCTAATGGGTGGGAAGGGGTTGGAGGTTTTAAGGAAAAAGTGAAGGACATTGAGCAGAAGTGCATGAAACCAGTGGAGGGATTTCCTAGAAGTTAGGACTGAGCAAGAAAAGAAGAGGAATAATTGAATGATGAGAATGAAATTTGAAAAAAGGGAATTAGCTTTTTAAAAGTTATTGTTACTAGCATTATTATATTTTAAAAATAGTAACCTCTTAGAGACAATGAGCTGGAAGAATGTATTTTCAGGAAAAATTACTATTACCCCCATACAGGGAGCGTTAGGGCAGCTTGTTGCACAGAAAGAAAAAAGTGGGTCAGAGAGATTGGGGCAAAAATGATTCTAGCTAACTATTACAAGGAGAAGAAAATAGAGAGCAATTTGATATATAATTTAATTTAAAGTCTTATTTGATTGTAAAGAGTCTTTAAGAAAGTTTATATATTTATATTTGTACTGTACTTATATTTAGATAGATAATACATCTAGCCAAAATCACAATGCACTGGAATGTGAATTTTGGTGGATTAAAAAGAGATTCTAGAGATTGAAATGAGGTATGATGAGCAAATAGTGAAAGTTATTAAGAAAAATAATGAAAAATTATTTAACTAATACAAATATGTTCAAACCCAAAAGTCCAAATAATAGAGGGAATTTAATGAGAATTAGTTATTGAACCATGTAAATGTTCGAAACATTGTGGGTAGTTAGCATAGAGGTTGGATGCTGGGTTAGAAAATATGATAGGAAAAGAATCTGATTGAACAAATCAAGCCCCGGTTTAAAAATGTCCTAAAGGAAAGTTACTAAAGGAATGTGCAAGAAAACTACAGAAATAGCTAATTAGCTAAAAGGTTCATGCTAACCTGTGTTAGTAAAAACACCACATATACAAAAGCAAAAGATTATAAATAGACCCAGAGGCCTGGAAGAAAAAAGTGAAAGGTAAATAAATTTATTTTCTTAATTTGTAAGAGACTATATTTTAGTTTCCCTGGAGGTGAATATTTGTGCCTCCTTAGGGTAGAAACATCTCTTTGCTTATTATTAGCAAAAATATTCCTATTTGAAACATCCATTAAAACATCCATTAGTGCTGACCGTGTGCATAGCACAAACTCATTACCCTATTCAATGGGTATTTGGAAACAGATCTCTCCCCAACTTAGACCTCATTTGTTGCTTTTCTCCTCTTTTAAAGTCATCAAAGTCTGTATGTTAAGTGCTGTGTTGAGAAGACAAAGACTATCTTCTCCAGGGGGAAAGGGACCAAGTTGAATGGTGGAATAAGGATAATCAAAACGCTAGTACAGAAGTAATAGGTTCATGTTTGGGGGGTATTGAAGTTTGAGGGAAGCCAGGAGTCCAAGTGTCTGTGTATTGGAGTACCAGACCAAGAGGTTAGGCTCAAAACTTCAGAATACTTTGGGTAGGATTAAAAGTATAGTGTCTCCTTTAGAACCAGCAGACCTTAGGTGTAGATATCTGTCTGGAGGTATAGTCTTCAGATTTCTTGATTAATAGTAATAATCTCAGGGTTGATGTCTTAGGGATCTTGTGGAGCCAATGTTGCTTTTCTTGGGACAGATTCTGATTCAGAGATTCCTCAAGATGATCTTATATGTACCTCTACTCAGGTAAGTGTTTAAGTAAAAGCTATAGCATTGTTCGTATTATTACACAGTGTGGGGACAGTTTAAGAGGTCTCAAAATTGTTCCCTCTTGTGCTGTTAAACTTGTCTTATAAAAATAGGTTGTAATACACGTACTTTCTCATGTAATTAAAAACCATCTTACATTAACTTTTCTACTCCAAATTACTAGATAATATATAGCATTTTAAAAAATTGTTTGAAGGGCGGCACCTGAGGCTCAGTGAGTAGGGCACCGGCCGCATATACCGAGGGTGGTGGGTTCAAACCTGGCTCCAGCCAAACTGTAACAACAACAAAAAATAGCCTGGCATTGTGGCAGGCACCTGGAGTCCCAGCTACTTGGGAGGCTGAGGCAAGAGAATCACCTGAGCCCAAGAGCTGGAGGTTGCAGTGAGCTGTGTGATGCCACGGCACTCTACCGAGGGTGAAAAAAAAATTGGGGATGAAATTTTGAAAATACTTATTAAACGCAACTTTTAAACTATCTGTTTATGCCATGTTAGCTAGGTACACTTAGTTGGGAATAATTTAACCTGACCATCACGGACAGAAAAGGATTTACTGAAAGGTAGATCGCAGACAACTGAGGGCAGTGGAATGACAAGGTGAGCGCATGTCTGCCTCCCGTTAGCTTCAGTGATAGGAAGTTGGGGCCCTGCCTTCCTCTTCCTTTGAAATTTCTTTCCCAAACTGGAAACATGTTTGGATACCGAGAAATCAAATATCTACTATATATTTAATGCTGTGGACTTACATGAGTATGAGAGTGTTTAAAAACATAAATGCAGAACATTTAATCAAAGAATTTTACTGTAACTAGTCTTTATTCTTACTATTGTACTAATTGGTCTAGAAATAATGTTGATTTTTCATCTATTCATCCATTTGAAAATACAGTAGAACCTCCATCGTTGACCATTGGCCTACACTGACTGACCTAACTTTCTTTGACATGCACTGCCACATTTCCGTATCAGTAAGTAGCCTGGTTCCTCATGTTGGCCACCTTTGTGTGTTGACCAGTTTGTTACAGTCTCTTGAGTGGTCAACTTACAGAGATTCTACTGTATTTATGCACAGGCTTGAAGATGTTTCTGAAATCAATAAAGGAAATCAGAGATACATGATGCTCTCAAAGAGCTTACAGTCTAGTAAGGTATCCAAGCAGGTCTGAACTTCCCTCTAACAAGTACAGTATGATAAGACCAATAAGAAAGGTAAAAATTGGCACCAGGACTCATAGAGTTGTGATTACCTTGAACTGGAAGGATGAAGAGAGGCCTTGGCTGGACATGGGATTTGTCCATGCAGTGATGAGGGACAGAGCAAGCCAGTTCTAGGGAGAAAAACAGCAAGGACAAAATTCTAGATACTCTTAGGGTAAGTAGTGTTGGTAGAGACTAGTTGTAGCACCAATACCACCACCACAGTTAACGCGTGTGTATCACTTTACAGTTTACAAAGAGTGTCTGTATGCAGAAACGCATACAGCATAGTGGTGAAAAACACAGGATCTGGAACTAGAAAGCCTTGGTTCTGACTCCTAGCTCTGCTCCTTATTGACTGTGTGACCTTAGGCGGGTTATTGAACTTTTATGTTTTTATTCTTTCACTCACCATCTGAAAAAAATAATTGAGATAATAATAATACCTATTTCATGGCATCTTGAGGACTGTGAGCATGGCACGTAGCACCTTTCAGGCCTGCTAGCTGAGTTATGTGCTTTGCTCCCCATGGTAACATTAGTAGGTAGGAACTGCTTTTCTCCTTATGTGCAGACAGAGACACTGCGCACTCCAAGGGGTTAAATGATTAATCCAAGGGTACAGAGCAAACTATGGAGCTGCGACTCAAACTCTACAGACTGTTTTTTACCGCATGAAACTTTCATCCAAATAACTGAAATTTAAGAAATACATGAGTTAAATTAATTAATTGGCGTTATATATAACTAAAGAGAAGTGTCCAAAAATCTGCATTTGGAGGATTTTATTTTGATTTCTTGAGATTAATAAAGATACAAAGTGCTAAAATGTTTGCAAGAATAAATGAAAATGAACAGAATTAGCCAGGATGGTGGCTAATATGAACGTACATGAACAATTACACTCATTTCATATCACAATATAATTTTCTCACTGAAGCAAAAATGAATTTTCTCCTTTGGTGGAGCTTCCTCTCTGTCTTACTGTGGAGTATGACATGAATTTTTATATCCTTCAAAGCTCTATGGAAGACAATATATTGAATAATAACATATTTCATTGTGAAAAATCCTCGCTTTCCTAGTGACCACATCAGAACACTCTTAAACTTACTCTGAATAATTAATACTCTTTCTGATCTTCATTTTAGGAATTAAAAAGTTTTAGTGAAACTGTGCACGGTAAGGGTAAAGGTGACATCAGTGTGCTTGCACTAGAGTTAGGTAGTGCTAGTGCAATATCTCATGCTGTTATTGGATTCATGAAAACTAATAGCCCTGAGAAATTTAATTTAGAAAGCTGCACATTTTGAGTAATATATAGATTACTTGACATGTGGGTTATTATTCAACTGAGAGATTTTATATGAAAATGTTAAATTAAATGCTACTGGCAGTTGCTAAAGATTGTACTTTTTAATTATTCTATTTTCCACCTAATATCTCTTCCTCTTTTGTCAATGACATTTTAGATTACTGACAGAACATTCCTTTAGCTTAAACGTGTTTTATCATTGCAGATAATGTAGGCACATAGTAGGTATTCAATAAACAGTTGGTAAATAAATGAACTCGGTTTGTCATGCTCACTTTGTAGGTTCTTGCTGAAATTATTTTGGCTTTGACTTCAGATTTTCAAGTAATCAAAGGATTTTATTGAGCTTCTCAGCCTCAATGTGATTAATGAGATTTCTAAGCATGTTAAAATTGGTGCTATTGAGTGTCTTGGGTCTGAAAGTAGGGAATTGTTGATTGAGTATGTTTATGTCTCCTGTGACTGAGGCCAGACAGAAAAGTTTCCGATTGAAGATAATTTGATGCGAACATGTGGGCAAATAATAATGTGTTTCAGGTGCTTCACCAAGTATTTATGTCCACATTTTAATTTTAGATTAAAGTTTGGAGTCTTCAGTTTTTATAACTAGATGGAATGTGTAAAAGTCTTCAATGTATATATGTCTATATTTTGGTTCTTTATATATTTGGCTATTCTAGTTCAGTTGTTTCAGTGGGATTTCTAAAAACTTTATTTTGTTTTTGAAAGAATTACAGTCACAATCATATTTGATTCCATTTTTAGGTATCAATAATGCACGCAGGGTTTTGAAGACATTGTTCGATTAAGTCAATAGTTTTGTATAAAACATCTCAAAAGCTATCTTGTGCTTGTGTTTGCTCATGAAAGTGTGAAGTATGACTAAAAAATAGATGATGAAGGCTTGGGAAAGAGAACCCACATCATACCTTTTAAGGTCATCCTTTTTTGTTGTTTGTTTGTTTTATTAAATCATAGCTGTGTACATTAATGCAATCATGGGGTACAATGTGCTGGTTTTATATACAATTTGAAATATTTTCATCAAACTGGTTAACAGGTGATTCTTGTTGTAGAGACAAAACTATGTTTACTCAGATATTCTACAGTGTAATTGGTCAACAGACATGAGAAACTCAAAGAGAGACAGAGGAAAAACAAAAATTATAGGCTTTTGCCAACCATACTGTGATTACTCAACAACATATTTGGGAACTGCTGGTTTTTGAAACTTAGTTTAATCCCTATGGCTAAAAGTTGGCAGATAGTTAGCCATCAAAGGTGAATTTGTCTTGAGATGACAAAATCATTTGGATCCAAATATAAGGAGTAGAATTTTTTCCCTTTGATTAAATCCTGCATGGGACTACAGAGTAATTAATTCCTTGTCTAGCTCTGAAGGCAATTCCAGAGAGCAGTTCTATGGACAGTATTATAGCCTTGTTGGAATAAACAGTTGTTGAATAGTAAGGTAACTTCAACAGGTGACCATTTTGAAGAACAGTGGTTTTTTGAATATTTAAGGCCTGATATGTTTATTTTAAATACTCAAAATTTGAACCTTATAATCCCACAAGACCTAGCATGCTACTAGCAGGAGGTGCCAAACACAGACCCTCAAGAGATGCTGAAGAGGTGGGGCATGGTGGAGAGGAAAGAGGAGGGGAGGGAAGTGGGGAAAAGGAGGAAAGGAGAGGAGAGAGAAGAATGGAGGGGAGAGGAGAAAAGAAACGTCTAAGAGATTTTGCAGTGGTCCTGGAGATTTAGCCACGACATGGGCTTTTAAGGAGGAAATATTTTGATAAGGATATTACAAATGCTTGTTGCCTTCCTCTGTTTTCCAAAGTGGATTAGATTTGGGGACACAGAGATCAGTTTAGAGAGGCTACTCATCGAGGTCACAACTGTACAGTTAAAGGCTATTTTGCTTAAGATTGAGATGGCTTATCAGTGGTTCTCAACCTTCCTAATGCTGCGATGTATTTTCATTGTTACAAAGGAGTCGCGACCCACAGGTTGAGAACCACTGCTTTAGATGTATCATCTCAGGGGTTCAT
This sequence comes from Perodicticus potto, assembly GCA_963574655.1. Taxonomy (NCBI): domain Eukaryota; kingdom Metazoa; phylum Chordata; class Mammalia; order Primates; family Lorisidae; genus Perodicticus; species Perodicticus potto. The sequence goes on along the minus strand of CAUYRH010148232.1, from coordinate 15,676 downwards.
GCTCTGTTATGTACCAACTGTTCTATCAGTTTCTTCTTTTGAAGAGTTTACTCTTAAAACAATGCCCTGGTTACAAAGAATGAGAAAAGCCCTCACGTTGGTTCATTAAATTGGGTTAAGAGGAAAATAGGGCTTATTGTGAAAAAAAAGGCAATTCACAGAAATCAAGCTTGGCCAGGCCTAATTGGGACTGCAGCCAGGGACTCCACTGAGGTAGATACTTTCCTGGCCTCTTATCTTTGCCCTTCCCTACCTGACCACATGCTTCTCGCTCTGCCCGCCAGCTTCTGCTACTTACTTCTGACTTCTGTATCCCCATAACTTGGGCTTATACATGGCTATGGCTTCCCATGATGCCAGGCTTCGTCTCCACTTAACCCTACCTTATAGGTCCAGCATTTCCTGCATTGACCTAGGTCCTGGGAATATAGAGGGAACCAAAAAGCCAAGGTTCCTACCCACATGAAGTCCACATTAAAGGTGGGTGAGACCCCTAACTGATGCATGAAGAAAACAATAAAATAATATCAAAAAATGTATACAATGAAGACAATCAGAATTTGTGTTTCACTTCAGACTCTTGGGAGAGGTAGGTTTGTGAATTATTGACAAACCTAAGTTAGATGACATCACTCATTTACTGCACATAAATTCCTATAATAATTCCTCATTTCAAAAGTCAGCATCCTTCTCGGAAGAAAATACAGGAGTAATTCTTCATGATCTCAGATTAGGCAAAGATTTCATAGATGTGACACCAAATACACAAGCAACCAAAGACAAAAATAGATAAATTAGATGACATCAAATTAAAAAACATTTTTGCCTAAAGGACACTGTCACAAAAATGAAAAGAAAGCCAATGGAAATGGAGAAAATATTTGCAAATAAATATATTTAATAAGGGACTTGTATCTAGAATATGTAAAGAACTCCTATACCTCAATAATATGATAAATAACCCAATTAAAAAGGGAGAAAAAGATCTGAATGAACTCTTATCCAAAGAAGATAGTGACTAATATCTTGAAAATAGTATGAAATATAGTATGAAAATATACTCAGTGTCACTTGCAATAGGAAGATGCAAATCGGAAGTGTGAGATGCCACTTCACACATACTAGGATGAGTATAATTTAAAAGCAAAAATAATATTAAGGGCTGGGAAAGACATGGAAAAAGCAGAATCCTCATTTAACTGATGGTGGGATGTAAAATAGTGCAGCCATTTTGGAAAAAACGTCTGGCAGTTCCTCAAAAGGTTAAACAAAGAGTTACCATAAGACCTATCAATTCCATGTTTAAGTATATGCCCAAGGGATAAGAAGATACTTGTCCACGCAAAAAACTTGTAGGTAAATGTTCATAGCATTGTTATTCATAATGGCCCCAAAGTGGAAACAACCTAGATGTCCACCAGTTGATGAGTAGATAAACACAATGTGCTATTGTAACACAATGAAATGTAATTTGGCTATAAAAAAAAGTGAAGTACAAATACATGCTACAACATGGATGAACCTTGAAAACATTATGCTACGTGAAAGAAACCAGTTACAAAAGACCATGTATTGAATGATTCCATTTCTTTGAAATGTACAGAATAAACAGATTCATAACATCAGAAAGTAAATTTGTGCTTTCCTAGGACTGGGGACATTTGGTGGGTGAAAGCGGGGAATGACTGCTGCTCATGGATTTGGGTTTTTTTCCTTTTGGGTGATGAGAACGTTCTAAAGTTGATTGTGGGGATGGCTGTACAACTCTGAATAGTTTTGAATTGTACACTTTAAGTGGGTAGATAGTATGTATGTGAATTACATTCCAATAAAGCTGATGTCTTCAAATGTTAGTGACCTTCAAACAGTGCTAGTGACCCCCGTCCCTTCCCCACTGGTTGGTCCCTCTCCCTGGAATACTGTGCCTCCCAGTGACTTTCTCGCTGAAGTCTAAAATTGCAGGTCCACTCCTGGCTGGCATTCTCTAGTCTGCTGTACTTTTTCTTTTCACCACAGCATGTGTCACCCCCGACTTACATACGGTTTACACATGTACTATGTTCATTGTTTACCACCTACCCCCACCTACAACGTCACCACCATGAAATCAAGGACCATTGTTTTGGTCACAAAAGCTTAGAGAAAATACCTGGTATATAGTAGGTGCCAAATTATGTAAACATCTATTTTCTAAAATTAATTTTTTATCTCATTACCCTAGAGAGAATCTTGATGTGGGGGATTATTAGTTCTTTTCATTTGTATTAAAACAGTTATTTTTCACTTTGACTTAGTAATTTCACTCTAAGGAATTTATCAAAAGAAAATAATTCAAACGAAAAAAATTGTTTTGGCTTACTCTGTTACTACCTTGTGCCAGGCATTATTTCAAAGTTTATAATAATTACATGACCAACCAATAAATTATGGTACATCATCTTAGTATAGTATCACATAACCAGCAAAACCGTAGTGATACTTTTTATGACATTTTCTATAATCTGTGTTTTTTTGTTTGTTTGTTTTTAGAGATGGGGGTCTTGCTATGCTCTTAAGTGTCCATAAAATTTGTGTGTAATTTAAAAGCAATAGTGTTTCAGGTTGGACTAAGAACTCCTGGGCTCGAGCAATCCTTCTGTCTCACCCTCTCCAGGGAGTTACAGGGGTGAGCCGCTGTACCTGCATAGTGATGGCAGTTTGCCAAGGCTTGCATTCCATTTGTAAAGGCTGGAAATGATTAATGTATAAACAAGTAAGATAATTTCAGAGGGTGATACTTGTCATGAAAAAAGTACAACAGGGCAACGGATTAAGGTTCGTACAAGCATGTGGTGGGACAGAGTTGCCATCTGACTGAAGGCCGATTTGCAGGGGAAAATGGCAAAGTGGGTCAGTCACCAGGGTCTAGAGTTCCAAAATATTTACCATGGAGGAATTGAGCCTGGTGCTCAACAAAGGAAAAGTTAGGTTAGATTTATGTTTGAAACTAATGAGGATGAGGATCAAGCATTGGAGGACATGGGCCTGACAAAGGCTACTTTTGGAGGCTTGAATCTTAAACTCCAGGGCAGTGGGAATGGAGTGGAGAGCACAGCTGCTAGAGAGATTTAGAATATAGTACTGGGCCATTTTTTTCCATCATATATAGAATGTCAAGAAAGAGAAAGTCATCTAGAATGATTCTTGGGTTTCTGGTTTTGCATCATGTATAGGGAATAGAAAAAAAACACATGGTGAAGTATCAATATGGTGAGTTTGTTGTGTATTTTTATCACTTACTAAAAATATTTTTATTGCTCTAATTTTTAGAACCAAGTTAAAATCAATGATACATAGAAATGCATTTCTACTAATTGGTCTGTTTTTATTGAATGACATAGAGAGAGCCTAAATACTACTAATGTGGCATTGTCTTTAAAAAAAAAAAACAATGAGAAAAGGGAAAACTGTAGAAATTCTGCGTCATGTAAGAAATATACATTTTTGTGACATAAGTAGAAGTACATTCAATGTTTATATTTGGAAATTATTTTTGTCTCCCTTAAGATAATCTACAGATCAGGTTGACTTGATCGTTTTTTAATTCCTATACTCTAAGGTGTGCAGTTTTTTCACTACATTCAGTGTTGTCTGAAAACTTATTGCACATACTCTCAATTTTAGCATCAAATCTGATGAAAATTCTATAACATTTGTTCTGAGTCTCTCCACATTGTTGCTAGGATGCTTATTACTGCACTTTGTATGAATGTTTCCCGCAGAGTATGCAGTTTTTGACAGTGGATAATATCCAAGCCATTTACTCCATATTTAGATTGTTGACTGAAATATCTTAAGGAATAAAATTAAAATCATTACTGATTACCAGATATTAAACCCAGCATTCTTTTCTAGGTCTGCAAAGCTTTCTCTGTTTTAGAGGAAATAAAGTTTAGGAAGGCATTCTTTCATTTGTCATTATCCAGGGAATATTTATAACACATTTGCAATTCCTCTGCCCTCAGAGGCAGCACGGAATAGCAGGAGAGCACTGGTGAGTCTTGAGATCAGGCTTCTGACTTCAGTTCAGTCGTGAACTGGCTACAGAATTTTGGCAGATACATATTTCCCAAGACCTTGGTTGATTATTTATTAAGTGAGTAGTTATACAAGCACTAACATTTTATTATCCTAATAAAGGCATTTGATTTCGTTGAACGTTGACATGTAAAAATCATTCTGAAAGCATGTCATCTTTTCATAATTGGATTATTTCATTTGCTATATGTAAGATCTTATTTGCTTCTTCTAACATTAGTACACACACACACGCACAAGCATATTTTGAAGATACATAGTGCTTCTCTTAAGAACAGAGTTTGGCCTTATTCTGTAAATGTGTTCAGAAAACAATATAACACACATACTGAAGGCAGCTTGTTTTTAACTTGTAGCTAAACATGACATTCAAATGTTAATTGGATGAATAAATCTTGTTCATTTTACAGACATGGAAATGTCAATGGAATAAAACTATTTATCACAAGATAATGGTCTCCTGCCACCAGATAAATGCCAAGATGAAGATACTTAGTGAAAATGTATCAAAATATTCTATTGCTATTTATTGAAAATAAAGGTTGAGGAAAAGTTCAACTTTTCAGGTCAAACATGAAGACTGCCTTGCGTATGGTATTTGTATATTTCTGTATCAAAGACAAAGTGCATAGAATAGAAACATGGGAAATTCTAAGAAATAACAGTCAAGAAATGAATCTTTTAGCTTTGAGAACTACTGAAATAGTGAAGTGAGGACTTGGAGAGATTCCTAACAATTATCAAGCTCATATTATATACCTAACACAGTCCTATTCATTTACATATGCCTCACAAGAACAAAATTTGAAAAGGATTGTTATCTTCATTTTTCCAGGTTAAGTTAATAGAATAACTTGCAGTCACACAGAGAGTAAGCACCAACACCAGGATTTAAACAGCATGGACAGAGGCATTGCAAATGCTTTTAACATATTTACTGAATAATGATAATCTAGTGCTGTTTCCCTGACACCCTACATTTCTACTTATACTCCATATGTCTAAATAAAGAAAGTGATTTTTGGCTTTTTGACATTCTCAAATATATTATCCCCCCAATCTTTTTTTTTTTGCATCTGATGACCAAATACTTCTTTGGATCTAGTGATTCAGTATACTGATGTGTTTTCTTTGAGTAATATCATCTGTTTGCCTAAGGAAAAGGCACACCCTCAAGTCTTAAGGACTTGATAGCTCTCAGTGGGCCAAGTAGTGCTAATTTCTAGCATGAAGACACCTTCTTTCCATTAGTGTGTGGTTTGAAATCTGTAGGTAATGAGCATGCATGCTGTCTCTCTCTTTGCTTTTTTTTCAGAACTTACATACCTAGTTTTCCATTTACCTTGTATATTTTGTAAGTGTTATTGTGGTCTTCATAAAATCCATTATTTGGATGGTTACAGAATAGAGTTGGATAATCAAAACTACTTAAACCAATAAAAGGAGAATTATTCCTCACCAAAGCTTTTACTAATCTCTTCACACCAAGCCCTTTTCAAGTCCTTTCATCCCCAACAGTCCCTTTAACACTGGGTATGAATATCTCCTCTTGACTGTCAGCAAACTGCAGTTTTCTTTGGAAAGGACAACTCTATCGCTAGTGTTTTAGCTATTGATGTACTTGTCATAGTTTCTCCCGTGATGATAGGCTCCTCAGTAGGAGTAATGGTGTGTTTTCCTCCTCTTCTCCATGGTACCCTGCAGGAGCGATTTGGACAAGGCAGATGCTCAATCATGAGACAGTGAAGGAAGCATGAGTTTGGGCTCCTGTTTTAAGGACTAGAGGAAGCACTGTGACTTCAGAGGCAGCCCTGCTGCTCCCTTGTGAAGATGGGGGTCTATTTGCCCGGTGCTTTGCCTGTGCTTCTGTCTATCTGTTCTAAAACACATTTTAAAACCTTTTGGATGTTATTTTTTTTTTGTAAAATTCCTAGAGGTAATGAATGAGCAAGTAATTTAAATGCCAGAGAGATACAAAGAGGAGAAGCCTAAACGTTTAAACTCTCCTCCGGAAGAAAATAGTAATTCACATAGGATTTCTTAGATACGTAGTAGTATAGATTTGTTTTAGAAGTTATAATACTCTTCCAGGAGTTCTAGATTGACACCAACTACCATTGTGTCGTGGGGATGACTAACTCGGTCTTTACCATGCACTTTCACAGATGGGAGACCTTTAACTCTGAAGGACATATGGGAAGGAGTCCACGAGTGCTATAAGACACGGCTGCTCCAAGGACCGTGGGACACTATCACCCAGCAGGTTAGAGTGTATTTCATTTTATTGAGTGCGGTCCTTTCCCTCTGCTCATCTTTTCATCTATTTTCCTCTCCTTCACTTTTTCCTTTCTCACTCCTCTACATCTTCACAGATTTCAGCTCAAAATATTTTCCTTAAAACACCTTCCCAGCCCGGTCATGGCTTATTCTCCCTATTATAAGCTCTCATAGTATCTGTCATTTTCCTTTGATAGCACTTACCATAATTTAAAATTTGGATGATTTTTGAAAAGTAATGTCTGTCTTTTCTGCTACATAGATGCTTGACTTATGATGGGGTTATATCCTGATAAACTCACTGTTAAGTGGGAAATATTGTTCAGTCAAAAACTGCATTAAATATACCTAATGTACCAAACATCATAGCTTAGGTTGGCTTATTGTAAACATGCTCGGAATGCTTATATTAGCCTACAGTTGGGCAAAGTCCTGTAACACTAAGCCTATCTTATAATAAAGAGTTGAGTAGCTCACATAATTTATTGAATGTTCTACTGAAAGTGAAAACCAGAATGCTCGTATGGGTGCTTGAAGTATGGTTTCTACTGAAACAGGTGTATCACTGTTGTGCCATCGTAAAATTGAAAATTCATGAGTTGAACCCTCGTCTGTCTGAGATCATCTCTTGAGGGTTTGCCCCATGTGGGGAAATTGTGTTTCCCTCTCCATTATCTACCCCACACCAGTGTAAAACTGAGGGTAGGTGCTCAAGAAAAATGTATTAAATAAAGGAAAATAGAAACTCAGTTGGCAAGATATACTAAGCAATACATGATTTAGCTTGTGTCATCTATAATGTTTCCAAGTTTTACTCATAGGTACATTTCCAAAGAAAATTAACTTTTGATTAATACTAGGTTTGCAATAGTGATTTGCAAAAGTAGAGAAAAATAGATCTGCAAAAGTAGAAAAAGTAGATTTGCAAAAATAGAGAAAATAGATCCGTCAATCATATAAGTCATCATTACTGCCTTGCTAAAATCAGCAGTTAATTATTTTAGAAATTTAAAAATACTCATCACCTTGCAACCAATCATGATCTCCTTAAAAATAATTTTTACTTATATTGAAAATCTTATTTTTTTTCAAATAAGCTTAATGAAAACTTCCCTTTGAAAATGACTATCAGTCATTAGAATTTTTATGCCCTTTTATGTGTTTGATTGTAATGATAGTTTACCTCCCAATCAACATAAGAATTCTTAGCTTCGCAGAAGAAATTTTCTGACAATGACTGCAAGTGACCATTTTCTAGGATTTACTTGAGGACAAAACCAACTTTGAGTGTAGTATCTTTCACATTGCCCCTCAAATTAGTCTTTTCCTTTCTCTTCCCACTATTTCTTCCTACAGCAAGCCTGTGACCTCACCTGGTACAATTAGTAAGCCTCTGTTGCCAATCTTCTGCTCCTGGTCATACCTTCTTAACCCCTGCTGTACTTCCTACCACACTCAGACCTGCGAGAGCTCTCCAGTGGCCCTGGGGATGTGGTCTGAATGCCGTGCCTGGGTGTTTCCCTTTTATATTCTACTTCTCCATTTTACACAGCTCTTGCCAAACTTGGCTATCCACTTCCCTGTATGCATCTTGTGCAGTGTGTTCTTGGAATTTGTTCCAGGTTTGATGCCTTCCTTCTTTTTTCTATCTGCATATTTCCTACATATTCTTTTGTGTGTTTCTTTCTCTGAAACCATTTCAACTCACAAAAATGGCCCCCTTTGAAATCCAAGTTCTGTGGACCAGGCATAGATGGTTGCTATGAAGAAAGGTAATATGACATCTAAGCAAAGAAGTCCTAAAGATTTTTGGCAAGAACATTTTATTTTATGCAAACTATTTTAGATTAACCTTTAAGTATGTTGAGGTAAATGGCAGGAACTTCAACGTCTACTGTCTTATTTATGACCACAAGCTGTCCAAAAATGTATGCTATAGAGACAAATCCACAGGACCCAGGTTTGGTTCTAAGAGTCAGGGATGATGGCAAAAGATGGAGAAAGAGAGTATCCAAAATCCAAAAATATATGTATACTTAACTTTACAGCTTTTTCTCAACTCCTTCTCGGTTAGTTTTTTCCATTAGGCACTGGAGCCCAATTCTTATCCTTTTCCTTTTCTAGCAGTCCTATTATTAACCTCCTAAATGCAAACCTATATAGCTCAATTTCTGGTGGTCTGTGTCATTTCTGTGTTATAATTCTGTTCTGACTCATGACACAGGAACAAAATTTTGAAATGAGCTGAATTTTCTTAGTTGAAAGAAAATTGATGTTGCCAATCAATTTTTTTCTACTGATAGAACTCCTAAGTTGTTAAACCAACTAAATGAACCAATCTGTACATTGAGTGTTTTTAATAGAATTGATCGTCTTTCAATTTATAGGCATGTGAGTGTTACACAGACAGCCCATTAGGTACTGTGTTTTTCCTACCTATCAAAGTCTGGTAGTACAGACTAACTTCTATCACAGTAAGCAGTACTATTTCTAACACCATGACTGGGGGTCACGTAATGGAAGGGATTTTGATATGACCACACTGTGCACAACTGTATAATTTAGATGGTTCTTTGGAATATGTCTTGTTGGGATTTTATCTATAGACAGGTGTCCCACTTTTAATAACAATCTTTATTTAAGCTTTAGAATTGCTGATCACAGTGCATGTCTAGTCATTAAAGACCAAGCAAGGGAAACTCATTTGTTGCCATTGCACTACTTGACATTTGAAAGTCATCGTGAATATTTCCTTTGGAGGTCTTGGCTCTTAATCTCAGATCAGTTAGTGAGTTGGTATTTATGTCCTCTACTTTGCTTGAGATCTTTAGGAGAATAGGTCTTCATTTTTTGTAAGCTCTCATGTAGAGGAAAAACAATGTGTCCTCAGTGGGATGGAGGGAGCAGAATATAATATAGCACTAGGGGAGAATAAGCTGAAGGGACAGTGGTGGTGGTGCCGAATAGTAGACCCCAGTGTGCAGAATTATAAGGAATCATTAGCTTGCAGACTGAAAATGATAATAATATCCTGTCCTCCAGAGTGGCTTAAAAACAAAAGCAGCCTTTGCATAATATAAAATGCATTTCACTTCATTTTCAGGCCTGAATGTGCTCATATAGCTTGTTGCTCTTCATATTCAGTAATCACACTTCTGTTCTCTTGGCATTTGTCTTGATGATAAGGACCTGTTCATGTCAGACATGAACCCTCTATTTTGAAGACAAGCTACTCATGAATCTCATACATTTGATTACAGTGATTACTTACCTGCTTTTATGCAACATTATGGACTGCTTTTTATCTCAACCTTGCAGCCTAATAAAGAACTTCTGAAAGAAAGTTAACAGATGCCTAGGTTGGATATGCCTAAATTGGTATAGTGAACATTATAATAATGATCACTGCAAGGCATTGATCTCTTTTAGGCCAAAAGTTCCTGTGATCTTTTGGCATGGCTTAAAGACGCAAGATAAAAAAGCATACCTTCAATTTTACTTGGAGATATATGTGTTTGTGGGGTGGAATGATTAGATAAGTGATTTGTTTTTTTTTTTTTATTTCTTTCTAAAACTTTGTATTATGGAAAATTTTAAACACATACAGAGGTAGGGGTAATAGTATAGTACACTTATCAACTCGTGATAAATTGCAGCATTATAGCAACCTCAAAGTCTTGGGCTTAAGCGATTCTCTTGCCGCAGGCTCCCAAGTAGTTGGGACTACAGGTGCCTGCCACAATGCCCAGCTATTCTTTGTTGTTGTTATTGCAGTTGTCATTTTTGTTTGAACTGGCCTGGGCTGAGTTTGAACCCACCAGCCTTGGTGTAGCTGGCCAGTGCCTTACCCACTGAGCCACGGGTGTCGCCTCCTGATAATTTTTTGTTGAAGAAACTGGTTGTTAATGCTGTAGTATTTTGCATTCTAGATTTTGTGTGTGTGTGTGTGGGGGGGGTGTTTATGTGTGTATGTGGCTAATCATATATCTGGTGTGTTCAGTATTTTTCCCCCTGTATTTTTCTATAAACTGGTAGTTAGATGTTGAGGCTTGGTCAAATTCAAGTTTGGTTTTGTGGCAAGAATACTTCGTAAGTGTTTCTGGGTACTTCTGGCAGGAAGCACATGATATCTGGTTGTCACTCTTTGTTGCGATCTTAGTAGCCATTAATGATTATTGCCTAGGCCCATTAATTCATTAGAGGTTGCACAATAGTGATGTTCTAATTCTGTCATTTATTATTTATTATTAGTTGCACTACTTCTATAATGACAAAGTTTCCCTCATCAGTTTACTTACCTGAAGTACAGATTGCATAGCAAAGACTGGATAAATGCTTAATTCTTTCTATTCTCAGCTTTCAAGATAATGAGTTGGTTATCTAGCATCCTCCAAAGATGACCAAGAACTTTTTAAAAATGTATCCTTATAAATGCCTTTTGCATTTCAATGCATTATAATGATCATGTTTATTGATATTTAACTTGCCTCACCTTTGGCTAGTGAAAGTTTCTTTAAGTTGACTCCTGAGTCATTTTGGTCGACCCATGTAGTTTCGACGGCTTCCTTGTTTTGCGGTGTGACAAGTGTTTGCACATTTATGTTGTGCAAGTCAGGCCCAGACTTGGAGTCAGCCATTTTCCAAGGAGGATTTGTTCCTTTGGGAAATGGAAGGGCTCTGTGTTGAGTGCAGGAGCCGGGTGGAGTGGATTTGACTGTGTGCCACCACTCACTAGCTGCACGCTCTGGGTCAAGTTACAGCGTCTCTGTCTTAGTATGTTTTTCCATTAGAGATAATGGTTGCATCTACACAGATTCAGTGAAAAGACTAAATAAATTAATATATGTAAAACACTTTTGACTATTTCCTAGCGCATAATAAGCAGTAAGTAAATACATTGTGTAATAGTCATAATCATTATTATTTTCATGTATACATAGTCACGTCAGTGATTTTCTCAGCCATTGACTACTAAACTGTTTCGGATGTAGGATTTTAACCCATCCTCCCTTTTCACTTTGGACTAGATACTAAACTACCATACCTTACCCACATGCATCTACTCTGAGGTCTCTGTCTCAGCCCTGTGCTGCCCTTTCTCTCTCATCAATCTTTTGCATTCTGGAACCACATCCTGACTTCTATGGGCCTCAGACACATTTTCTTCCGTCAAAAAGTATTAAAAATTGTATTTTATAATTGCCTTTTGTAAATTTGACTATAGTCATATTAAATTGTTTTCTTTAACCTAAAAGTTTCTTTTCTTTTCTTTTTAAAAGCAATTGAAATATTTTCATGGATCCCTAGAGATGTGGTAGACCCTAGGCACTGTGCCTATTCTAATAAATAAGCTGGCCTTGCTCGCTACATCGGCTCTTTTCTGCCATCACAACAGGGCTGCAGAAACCTCAGGTGGCTGTCTCTGTCCTTTTATGCCCAAACAAGTCTCACTGCCATTTCTATATTTTACAGCTGCGTAAAAATGATGATAATAGAAGGGACTTTTAAAAATGAGACTGGCTCTGGACTAGACCCATTTTCTCTCTAGTCTCAAATTCTCAAACCACAAGAGATTCTCCTATGTTGCATTACTTTATGCACCTATATGCATGTGCGTGACACATACACACACATACACACACACAAAGCCCTCTTGGGAAATGGTCTTTCCAGAGTTGCCTTCTCTCCAAGTTCTGCTGTATTTCCCACCACTCAGGGGATACAGTTGTGTATGAAATTCAACCAGTATCTTAATGGCTTTTTAAATATGTTCTTTCTAACACTTGAACTGTGTGTGCTTGAATTTGGAAACCAAGACTTTTGCAGTATTTTATGTTTTGATCCCATATGACTGGGGAAAGCAGGCACAAGTTAATGAATGGGGCTGGATGGATAAAAGTGGGAAGAAACTCATTATTATTATGATTATTATTCTTCATTTGATCCCGCTGTGGGAGTGCTGTGCAAGAATCAGGTTAAACATTTGTAGGGAGTGGAATGGGGGGAGCCTGTGCAGTGCACATTTTGCATATCCCAAAAACTACTGATTTCATTTTGAAAAGAATTTCTCATGCCTAAAACATGCAAAAATATGATAATTCATTTTCACTGAACTTCATGATCTTTCCATGATAAATTTCTCAGGATAAAAAAAAAAATCAAAACACCACAAAAAACATAACTCCTTAGGAACCTTTTGGTGGATAGATTGCTTTTGACTCTCCATGATGCAGGAAGCCACTGGTTAAGGATTCTTAAATAATGAAGCTTGATCTGTTGCCTGGTGATTTATAATGATGGCTGATAAACTGATGATTTAATTGTGCTTCCTCTAGTAATAATGTTAAGTGCTCCAGTGAAGTTCCAGTGATTGGCTTTCTTCTGAACTCAGTCTCCCTGGAGTCTTTAGGCATCTCTTTTACACAACATCCGATAACTGACTTTTAACTGTTCCTATTTTAAATAATACAAATCAATTAAAACACACAGCTGTTTAACAAAACTTCTCAGTGTTGGTATAGGTCTCGGTGGGTATTTCCTGACGGCTCATAATGACATCAATTTAGTGCACCTGTTAGGATCGGTGTGAACTGGAAGTGGTTTAATTCTTAAATGACAAGAAAATTAAGAAGGCTTTATGGATTGCTGCTGCCTCTTCAGAATCACTGCCAGCTCCATTGCTGGCTTCTTTCATGGTAGAGTTTTATTTAAATGGAACTGCAGACAACATGTGATTGTTTTCTCTGTAATTTGCTGCTAATTTGTTGAATCTGAATTTCTAGGTATTAGTTCTGGGTATTAATCAGCTACTTTAGTGGACAGGTTCATAGTAGCACAGTAAATGTATCTATCTTGTGGGCTTTTTGTAGAAATCCTCTTATGTTTTAACAGTATTCTGTGATTCTACCACATTTTCTCATAGTAGGAGGGTGATGTGCGCTCTCTCTGTTTTATCCTCACCTTGGTGTCCTGCAGTAATAATGATAGTGCTGTTTTGCTCTGTCTCTACTAGTAATTATTGGCCGATTGTCAGTCTATACATGCATTGTACTTTCAATATTTATTGGGTGCTGATGCTGCAGGTACCAAACATGGTCAGAGTACCTTACTTTCCATATTTGGGTTTTTTATCAATTTAGAAATGACCATTGTTATTCACATTCCATTGCACTTTTATTGTTTGGGGGGAAACCCCACATTTTATTGATTTTGTTTGTTCCTTAGATGGTCCTTACATTAACAAATATATGTGGAATGGCCAGGAACAGTGGTGTTTGCCTGTGGTTCCAGCTACTTGGGAGAATGAGGAGGGAGGATTGCTCAAGCCCAGGAGGGTCAACCTGGGCAACATAGCAAGAGCTTGTCTCTCTCTCTCTCTTTTGAGACAGAGTCTCATTCTGTTGCCTAGGCTAAGGTACTGTGGCATCAGCCTCACTCACAGCAACCTCAAACTCCTGAGCTTAAACAATCCTCCTGCCTTAGCCTCCCAAGTAGCTGGGACTATAGATGCCTGCTACAATGACTCCCTAGGTGTTTTTTTCCTCTCTTTTTAGTTAAGGTGGAGTCTCACTTTTGCTCAGGCTGGTCTCAAACTCCTGAGTTCAAGCCATCCACCCACCTTGACCTCCCAGAGTACTAGGATTATAGGCATGTGCCAGTGCACCCAGCAAGGACCTGTCTCTTAAAAAGACAAAACAGCTTAGCCAGGTGTTCTGACTGGTACCTGTAGTCCCAGCTACTAGGAAGGCTGAGGCAAGAGAATTGCCTAAGCCCAGGAGTTGGAGGTTGCTGTGAGCTGTGACATCACAGCACTCTATCGAGGGCAATAAAGTGAGACTCTGTCTCTAAAAAAAAAGACAAAACAGCTTACCTTGGAGTTATTGTGTATATTACCAGAAGTGCCCAGCAAATTCACTTAATAAAAAGAAGTATATGAAACTTTTTTCTCATTATTCTTTGACTGAGTAATTTATTGTTCTTAATTTTTTTTGACATTAATAACCTGCAGTATTTGTGGAAAGTCCTACCTGCATATTAAATGCTATTTAAGCATTGGCATAAGAGTTCTTTCTCATCCCACTTTTACTTTCTAAAGTTTTCTAACTATTAACCACTAATTATTTAAATTAATTTGAATAAAGGGGAGATTTATTACATGCCTTCAATCTTGTTAAATTAATTTTAAAGATGTTTTACTTCAATTTAATGAGTTTAAGATACATAGTTAAAATTAAACAGGATAGATTTCTTATAAATATCCAGGACATATTGGTATATTTGGGTTTTACTTGTTTAATTTGAAATTTATTTTATTAAACAATAAAAGACTGATTAATGTTCTTTGTTGTAGGTATATCTTGTTGAGCAAAATAGTACTTAAGTTTTTAGTATCAAAGTTACATTTTTGACTCAGCACATACCTTGAATTTATACAAAGGCCTTCTTTAAAGAATATCCCAGCATTTCATTGATCCCCAGAATTTCTATTTCTAAAAGAGGAGCAGCTTATAAATATAAAAATAAAATGCCATTTAAAATATTTAATAATTAATTTTAATATTACTCATCTTATTGCATTTCATTTTGATAATTACCTACCATCAATTTTTAATTTTTAATAAACATCTACTTCCAAAACTTCAAGTTTGAAGAATATTTATATTCTCATTTCGAGTTTTTGAGAAAAAAGTTAATGGTAAGTAGGCAGTAAAAGTAGAGGCAGGTGGAGAAGCCTGGAGGGGGCAGAAGGCAGGCCAGGACCGGGAGGGTACACTGAACACAGACCCCACCGATTACCTACTCGAGGCTGGTTTGAGTCCTGAGTATGGAGTATATGCTTAAGCATATGTTTTAGTTTTGGTGCAATAGTTGGCTGAGCACACATACTCTACCAGGCCATTATTGCACTTATTTTTCTTCCCACTTTCTGTCTCATTCAGCTTCTCTTTTCTTGTAATATTTCCTGGTTCTCTCCCTTTCAGCTGCAAATCTCCTCATTTTATATTTGTAGTCCATATTTTATAGTTAAAAGTATAAAAGTATAGTTTTTTTATATTTCTTTTTTTTTTTTTTTTTTTTTTTTAAAAGAGGAAGAATTTTATTCCAGCCGGTGGAGCCATGGCACAGAAGAGTTCAAAATGGCCGCACCCCCCCCACTGGCTCAGTTTTCTTCTTTTTTTTTTTTTTTTTTTTTTAAATGTATTTTATTATTCTTCATTACATTATTTCCCCCCCCCCCCCACCCGTCCGTGATAAGACAGAATTGATTTACAGAAAAGAATACAGGAAACACCAAAGCTCCTGGTAGTGGGAGAGATTTCAA